>QEWY01001939.1:9943-78269 GCA_006503575.1 Baylisascaris schroederi | reverse complement strand
AAGTATCAGTCAGAAGCGGCACAACGACATCGATGCAAATCGATAATGCATGTAATAAATTAAGCAACTTTAAACGTATATTTTCCAATGGCTGCAAAAATTTACCAACACTCTTTCAACAATGGGGAGAGTTCAATAAGATGGGAGAACGAGGGGAATAGGAATAGGCGATAGGTGAGGTAGAAAACAAATAAAATGGCTTCAAGAGAGTTCAAAAATTCTGTAGAAATTGATGATTGAGCTACGAATGCGTTATTTATATTCGTTTGGCTAAATCTTTATTAGTGCTAAAGTTGTATCGTATATATGAAGAGGCGATTCCAATCGAGGTGGTAATCGAAAAACTGAAGAGGGGGAGGGATGAGACGATACGTTGGAGAAAGGCTGTGTGATGGAGTTCTCATTTACACGTAACTTATGCGGAATGATTTTTGACTGGCGGAAATATCGCTGCGGTATTTCTGTAGAAGAGGAAGTGCTGAGGGGTTCGTTGAGAGGGTGAAATCAAGGGAAGAATTGGGGGAGGGGGAGGGGATCGGTGGTTACAGGCAGCGTTTCCGAGTGATTAGCTGCTCTTTATTGCAGATTTAGGTTTTTTTCTGATTATATTTATCACTTCAAAGAATTTAGAATCCACTTCGCATCCTGAAGCAAATGCGGCTTCAGCGTCAATGTTAGAGACGGCAGCGAGTGGCAGTGCAACATCTGTGGTATCACGTCATGGTGTCGATTCTGTCTTCATGACAGGCGGTGATATCGAAGAGTTGAAAAGGGAAAAAGTGCAAATCGGTGAGTGTTCTTTGTTCTAAAACTTTGCGTTCGTTCAGTTCTCTCCAGAATCCTTGTTGGTTAACATTTTTGAAAAATGAGGAAAAGTCGGATTCTCTTCCTGTGCACAATTTATGAAGAATTTCTTTTGAGAGTAAAGCAGGACGGGGATTCACCTGAGGGGAAAAGAAATTTCAGAAGGCTGTTCTTTAACATACTTGTTTGAGGAATTTGGGTAAGCGAGGCGAATGTAAAGGTTATTTCTTTGATGAAGGGAAGTATTGTGGAGACATTGTCGAACGAGAGCTTTCCCGTTATGAAGCAGTGACTAATAGTTTATACGGCGAATCAACGTACTCTGTTTCGTGATTTGCTTTTATATGAAAGGTTTTATATTTGTCTCCGCAAGCTCCCCCTGTTGCATCAGCTCTCATCCTTCCCTACCCAATTCCTCCTCTTTCCCCTGCGGCAATTTGTCTGTGCCAATAGAACGGAAGTTTATTTCATCCTTTTCCTGCATGCTCATCAGCATTGAACTTTGTTCCATTAGAAGGGGATTGACAAGACGGCGTGACTAATTTATGGAAGAACACTTGATCTGGATATATTGCAGTGCAGAGGGAATCTTTTTACTGAAGAAAGTAGTAAGAACTCTTCAGTGATAAGCCGTTGAATTGCATCCAAATGTTGAACTCTTCAAGCAGTGCATTGCGTTCTTCCTTCAGGCTACCTGCAGTCATTTCGGGTCATGATGATCTTCCTTTTTGCATCCTAGGATGATTGTTGTATTTATTCACTTTAAAGAGTGTTCAGTCCATTTAAGAAGTAATTGGTGTTTTAGCACAAGAACTATTTGTGTTGAGCGAACAGCACAGTGCCCTTCAAAGTAAGTGCTGTAAGCTCGGCGAGAAGGTAGAAGCGCAGAGGGCTGAGTTGGAGTCGATGGTGAAAGATCGCTCACAGAGAATGGCTGTCCTGCGAGAGTTGGAAGCTGAACGAGATCGACTCGTGCTTGCGAAGGTATTGCTTAAACCACATAGAGAGTGCCTCCCGTTATATTGAGAAAGCGGAGCTCCCATTACTTTTATGTGAGTGAGTGAGGGTGAACTCGCATATTTGTGATAAGATGAAACTCTACTGTGTCACCAAGTCATGAGGTTTGATTCCATCCCTTTATAGCAATCACCGCCAAAGGAGTCGACTACCTTCTCCTTGAGTCTTTGCTGCAGGCATATTAGACCTTTCAATGTAACGCATTTGACTTCATCGAATTGGCTGCAAGAAATTTTATCTGTTGGTTAAATGTGATCGTCGGTTGGCTACTTTTTTGCTATTTATCTTGATCGGTTTTCTTGTTCCACCGCCGAGAACTGCTTGCCTTTCATATTTACCAGAACTGTATTCTAAAAAAAATTGAAGTTCAATTCATATGTCATCCATGTATTGGGGAACTTCTCATGCGAGCACCTGCAATCTTTTTTTTGTGTTAAGATAGAGGTTCGTGATGATCGAGTGTAAGCAAAGCCAGTTGATTTTGTATCTGATTGGTTACTAATGGAACATAATTACGAGATTAATTTCAGTGGAATATATGGTATGTTCGTAAAACACCGTGAGGCAGTACAATATACATACGTACATGTATNAGGGAATAAATGAGGGAGTCTACCAGAAGATATGTGACCAATCCGGGGATGATACGACTTTTTTATTTTTTATAAAACAATAGGAAATACAGTCAAAAATTGGAATGCCCAATAAGCAAAGGTTGGAAAGCGAGATTGGTTGATGTTTTGCATTCATTTGCGCGTAATATTTGCGTTCTCTCGTGGTTTTTTGTCATTAGAGGGTGAGCTGCCTGTTTGGGTGCTGGTAGTGGCCGTCCTGAAGTTTGTGGGATACAGCTTCATAAAACTGACCCCAATATGCATATTTTAGGGATAGAGGCTTCTTTTTCTTGTAGGAAAGGATCGTTGGGATGTGTGTCATAACTGTTAATTGCTGTTAACGTAGAGTTATGTGACCAATCCGGGGATGATACGACTTTTTTATTTTTTATAAAACAATAGGAAATACAGTCAAAAATTGGAATGCCCAATAAGCAAAGGTTGGAAAGCGAGATTGGTTGATGTTTTGCATTCATTTGCGCGTAATATTTGCGTTCTCTCGTGGTTTTTTGTCATTAGAGGGTGAGCTGCCTGTTTGGGTGCTGGTAGTGGCCGTCCTGAAGTTTGTGGGATACAGCTTCATAAAACTGACCCCAATATGCATATTTTAGGGATAGAGGCTTCTTTTTCTTGTAGGAAAGGATCGTTGGGATGTGTGTCATAACTGTTAATTGCTGTTAACGTAGAGATGGCTGTGTTCATTTTTCATGGATTTAGCCAATCGTATTTGCATGTAGCGGGTAATTAACTGATATGGGAGTGAAAATATTCGTGCTTTTGGGAATGTTTTTGGTATTTTCAAGAGTTTTGCTATTCTAGGTGATGTACAATCGTTGAAGTCGGAAATTGAGAGACTAACGGCGAAGAGTTTCTTACTGCAAACGCAAGTCGACGAGGTAGCCAAGGAAAAGCGAATGTTTGAGGTTTGCGTTGCCTTCTGTAGTTGTATTTATTCGGATTTTGATTTGCATAGTTGAATAATGCCCTTAGTGGCGCTGTTGTCGATGTAAATTTTCCATGGCTTATTTTCGGGACAGAAAAAGGAGAGAGGAAGGAGTATAGAATCAGGGGTTGTGACGTATCAAATGGTTTTTCTTATATTTATGAAGGGATCATCTAATCTAGGTATAGGCAAACGAATACAAGATTTCTGAAATCCTTTCAATGTTCAACTTATTTATTAACAATCAACTTACTTCGACGCATTTTCGATGTTCTTTGCACAAAGTTTGGTTCATTTATTGTGTAGTTGAGCTTTGATTTGAGTGGGCAATTTCTAGCTGCATTGTATAAGTTTTAAGATTAAAGGAAGTGGTATTCTATTAACCTCAAAAAGTCTTTTGCTAAGAAGGCGTGTTTGTTTTTATGCGGTTTTTCAAGGTTTTATTCGGTGAATACATAGTGACGAGATGATGCATTTATATGTTTGTCGTCGAATAGTTTTGTGCTTGAGTATAGGGGGAACTAGAGTCGCGAAACTTTATGGTATAATCTGTGGATCTAAGTGGAATCATTGAGGTGTGGTTGAACGATGTTTTGAACAAATTTTCGAACCGTTCCAATCGAATTAGTCCTCAAATGAGTCAAAAAATTCCTTTAAACAAATGATTTGTTTGGTTTGAATATGAGTGGATTACATAGATTTTGGTGCTAATGAATGGATCTGCAAAAGCACGTGTTATGTTATTCTTTAACTCGCTTTCCCACAAATTCATTCTTTGAACCAGGCTTGTTTAGGGTGAGTGTTTTTTTACCTATGTGCTCCGATTTGATTATGCTTCAATCGAATCACGTCACGAATTTAGTGGAAGGAATTAAACATACTTCAATCGAATGACGTCATGAATTTGGTGGAGAGAATTAAACATACTTCAATCGAACGACGTCATGAATTTGGTGGAGGGAATTAAACATACTTCAACCGAATGACGTCATGAATTTGGTGGAGGGAATTAAACATTATCAAGTTTTAGTTCGAGAAGAATTGTTGGGCACAGGAGAAGGAAATTTATCTACGCAATAAAGAGTGGTTCACGAATGAAATCAACGATCGCGACACGAAGCTGACATTATTGCGTATCGAATCTGTAAGTTCTTTTAAACAAAATTTACCGCACAATTTTGTACAATTTTTGAAAGTGATTGCTAAGTTTATTTATGAAAATATATCTGTGTGTGTTTTTATTTCCTCTCGTGGATGTAGTGAAATGGTGGGTTTTGAAATCGATTCTGTGTTTGATCCAATATCATTAGTTTTGTTGCATTTTATCGTTTTTAGGTGAGTTGTTAATGCCCAAAGACGCTACAAATCTGCGAGCTTAACTTGATTCTACGACCGATCAGATGACCCCTGATTGGCCGTGTACGGGTACAGGTGGGGTATATTTATTGTTGTGGAATAATGTTTTCAGACTCGTATAGTGGGTGAACTCGAAGCGCAGAAGGCGACTTTGTCGGATGATCTAGACTCTGCAAAAGAGGCGCTAAACAAAGCGCAAGTCCAAGTGAGCGCAAGGGATGAGCAAATAACAAAACTGAACGAGCGAATCAAAGAGGTGATTTTTTGTGTTTCTTCTTATTTTTATTTATTTATTTATTTATTTATTTGCCTATTCATTTATTTGTTTATTTAATGCGGGCTGTGTTTTCATTTGTCGAGAGAGAATATAATGGCTGGGTAATCTTGCTAATATAACCTCGCCTTTGAATTGAGGAAAGAAATAGTGGGTTTGCAAGAATAGTTGTTATGTAGGTGTAAATTGCCTACGATTAACACTGTAGTCAACCGTTGGCCAATAATGTTTTACAGTAATGATAGCGTTTAGCAATTATGTCAAACAATAGGAAAGAATTGTTTTAAAGGAGCAATATAAAACTGATATTTACAAGTACTGTGCGCCTATTAATCTAGTGCAAAAAATATTGCATTATTTGGGAGCAGCGTTAGAGGAATGCAGTTGTTGCATTTTACCTTGTTAGGCTGAGTATTTCTTATGGGCTGTGAACGACATTCTTTTAATGTGCACTTAGGAGTCTATTTACTGATTTCCACTGACCGTCGACTGGCAGGACATCGCCATGATGAGATGGTGTAGGGGATGGGATAGAGGGGCTGTAGGGTGGGCAGTTGCGTTGAGTGAATCACCGAATCCAAAAATTTTCAACCATAAAAATGTTTGCATATGTCTGTGTGGCAGTGTGCACATACAGAGACTAAAATAGAATCGATGCAAATTGAGTGCTGAAAGCGTTATTATTCAGTTTTTCGCGTCTGTTCATAATTTTACTCTGTCTGCATTTCCGGTCGCATTGCTCATGTTTACTTTCGAGGTAACTCGAAAAGTCACCATTTTTATGGGGGTTTTTTTTTTAAACTCAATGAAAGGTCACTCCTCATAGAGTCGGTGTTTCCTCTCCCATTCCGTTCGTTCTGACGGAAATGAGTGAAAATATGGCGCGAGCGACCCTGTAGGTTGAAGTATAGCAATTTGTAGTTTATTTATGCAATGAATTAATATTAAAAGATGCTTGTTTCTTAGCTCCTAGGAGCTTAAAAATGGGGAGGGGAGCTCTTAAATTGGGGTAATCATTAACTAGTCACCTGATTTCTGTTAGCGGAGTTTTAAGCAGTTTCTATGAGAGGCTGATTGAAGCTGCATATTTATAAGTGATCTTTGCATGTATAAAAGCTCTAACTCAGCTGTTTTTGTTGAACATTGTTTGAGTATTAAAGAAATTGAAGTGTAAAGCATGAGACATGTTTGTGATTTTTCACAACCAAAGAGTCAGTGCACAGTGCGGGAATGGCAATGAATGGATCAGAGGGTTCGTTGATTAGATCGGTAGTGTGTCCCACAAAATTACTTTTAGGGGGTTTTCCTTACTAATATAGACAAATGTCATGGAAGAGGTACAAAGGCAGTTTCATCTTTCTATCCTTCTCTTACTTTCTGGATGCGTTAAGATGCAGGATATCGAAGGTATGCCAATTTTTACAATATAGAGAGATAAGCCATGTTGTTGGGACAGTCGGTTGATCGATGGTTGACACATTTATGCAGCGATCTGTAGTGCATAGATCGAAGTGGACCTAGTTGTGCTTGAAGGTACTGGATGATCGTTCAACCAGGGTGAACAAGATGGAGGAAGAACTTCTTGCCGCGGAACGTTTGATGTCTGTCTATAAGGAGGCAAGCGAAGACGCTGAAAAACATTTAAGTCAGATGCGAATGGATTTTGAAGAACAAGGAAAGCTGTTGGACGAATCGAAAGACGGTTCGTGATGTGCTGTTGTGTTTTTTGTTGCAGTTTTGAGAAGTACCTGGGAAACACTGCTACCCGTACCCACTCTTCCCTTTCCAGCCCCGTCTTCCCCTCCACCTCACTCTTCCCCTCCCCCCCCCCNATATATATATATATATATATAAGGGTATTTACCATCGTGGTAGAAGTACTCGTTTTAGATCAAAAGATTGCTGAACTGGACGACGAGTTGATAAAGGCGAATGATTTGCTGAAGTCGAAACACACTTGTAAGTCTTTTCGCATGTTTTTATTTGTATGTTAAAGGCAGCGATGGATGAGCCCGTTGCTTCTTTTTAAATCTCCTACATATAAGGATGTTTATAGTGGTGGAATGTAATGTTTTATGTTTTGTCGCTGTTAACCCAGTGGGAATGGCATATTAAAATGTAGTGATATGCTCGTAGTACGCGACTGGAGCAAAGTTAAAAATGGCATTAAAAGTAAAATTTATTAAAAACATTTTTGCATCTCAAAATCGTCGGTTTTCATTTTTGGGGGTTTTTTAGCGAGCATTGTGACAGTCGATGCCACTAGCTTTAGGGACAGTCGAAGATCATAAGGCAGTTACTGATGTTTGCTTCCAGTGATTTAAAGGTACCAAGTAAATGTTTGGAAGCACTTGGTGGCTAAAAATTTTAACGGAAGTGTTAGTGGCCATTAGAAATGTACACAGGAGGCGTGTGGCCTCGTTCAGCAAACAGAAGTGCAGTAAAGTTGTCTAAGGGTTTCGCGGTTGCGTTGAGTAACTGCAGATTGAAGGAAGTTCTTTCCACTTTTCTTTGAGGCCGATTGTGGATGCTGCTGGGAAATGCTAGGACTACTGGCAGAACTCATATATTTAGGTGGAGAAGGAATACTGCTTGTATGACTCGCTTGTTAGTGGAGGAATGTTTGAAGCGGGATACCGAGCATGAGGGATATATCACAGACAAAGTTGGATTTTCGGGTTATTGCTTATACTTAGGCATGGGTGTACTACTTGTGACAGGCAAGAACGGAAGCTCTAGAACCACTTTCTTGGTGAACGGGGAAACGAATTACCCATAGGTAGACGTGAAAGAACATTGTAAAAACGTTTGCAGTGAAGCAAATAAATTTTTATTTCAGTGTCGTTAGCAGATGACGAAATAGCGGCGTTGTCACCGTCAGCTGCGGCCGCTTGTTCTCTGATCCGAAGTGGAGTGTCTCTAACGGGCATCTACCGAGAGCACTGCAGAGTAGTGGCCGAACTCGAAGAGGCAAAGAATGAAAACATGAGGCTCGAGACTCACTTTAGAGAACTTGTTGAGGTATATTGTTTATTTGTTTCGCGTGATTGCTATGGAAAGAGGCTGGGAACTGTGGGTTGAAAGAAGGGAGATTAGGGAGGAATGGGGGGGGGGGGGGGGGGGGGGTGGAAGAGGGAGAGAGGAGAGTAAGCAATAGTTCTTTAAAATAGGCTGCTTTGCTTCAGCGTAAGTTGCAATGAAATTATTCCACTTTATAGAGAATGTATGTTTTGTATTGCCAATATTATCATGTGCACAGTGAAGTTTTTTCTTCACAGAAAAACAAAGAAATTTGCGGTACAACAGTCAGAAAATCGATGTAAAATTGAATGGAATTGTTTATATCATTTGGATGATGTCGGAGTATTTGTCACTTCCAATGATAGCACTTGTCAGAAGCGGGGTTGGCAACTTTTTTGAGCTTTTTAGTGCACGAGTGTTGTTGTTAATGCTTTCGGTCTATTGATCACACCGCAAGTACGATGAACTCATGGGAAGTTGTTCTGTCTTTTTTCTCGCTGAGATGGATGGCTAATGATCTATAATATACCTATAAGTGGCTTATGACATACCTATAAGTGTCTCTTATAGGTACGTTATAGGTCAAAGGTCGTTGCCATTAGAAATAGTCGCTGTAACTTTTGCAAAATGTACATCATGAGTAGTCAGATGCGCTACTTTGTATGCACCGATCGATGCAGAGTGCTCACACAGCTAGCTAATTGATCTAAAACGATTCGCAGTGATATGAATCTTTGAAGGAGATAGAGCAGAAAGCTCCACTACTTGCTCAACAACGCAACGAATATGAGCGTGTGTCGGAGCTATGCGCAAAGCTCCGGAGTCAACTACAATCTGCAGATGAGGAAAGGCAACGACTTGTATCGGCGAAGGATGCGGCAACTCGCGAACTCGCTTATACGAAGGCCGAACTGGAGAGATATCAGAGAGACAACGAGGATATGGCTAGACAGGTGAGCTGTTCTGGTTTACTGATATTATTTTGCTGCATTTATGATATATTATGGCCGACCTTAGTGCTGTCGTTTTTGCAATTCTATGTTGCGTTGTGAAATGGATTGTTAGAATATGAAATGGAATGAGCAATAAAATTAGAAGGGAGGAGCAGGTAGCAGAGGGATCATATCTACTTGTCTTGGCACCGTTATGGAGGTTTGGAAATCGCTCGGAGATGCAAAACGGGTCTTATAATAAGTGGGCCAATCCGTTCACCGATCCCACCTATTCTGTGTTGTAGATCCTCTCTTGAAGAGTTTCTTCGGTATTTTATTCGCTTGTGATATAAAAATTTTTATGGCACAGTTTAAATACTATAGTGAAGATTGGTTTTATAAGATGCAACGGGTTGTTGTTTAGACTCGGCACTTGTTGCACGCATATGAGGTGAACAGACTGACGTTGGGTCGAGATACGGACTCGCCGCCGTTGAGCGAAGAGGATCGCGATGTGCTGTGGGCATCGATTGGTGAGCTGCAAAAAGTCAATCAAAAATTGATGTCAGATTTGAGAGCAGCCCAAGCTAACAACCAAAAGGCCGTCGACGATGCCAATAACACGGAGTGCGTGGGCGTTATTATTTTATTATTTTCTTTGTATTTATTTGTTTATTCGTTTATTTTTTTCCATTATTTAATTCATTTTTTAGTTTTTATTGCGGCTTATTATATTTGTTTGGTTTGGGCGTTTAAGTTATCTGCTGGAGTATATTGCATTTTACCCTGCGGTGATTTAGACGTACTTTTTTTATACTAAAGGTCATCAGAGCTGTTTTGTTGGAATAATGTCTGCCGGATCTTCAGCCTTTGAAAGTGACCAAAACCACCGCTTTCTAGGTTTCAGTTGATGGAAGATACCGTGTCCACGTATGGGGCAGTGCCGGTCATAGATTGCATAAAAGGCTTCTCCCTAGCGGGTATTTAAATAGCTTTAATTAATACAGGGATATGAGAAAGAAATATTGGAGCGGCTAATGGTACCGTCGTTTCTCACCTCAGTAGTCTTGGGTAAAATCTCTTCTTATCAGAAAGTCACACAGAATATCCAAAAGCCATGGATCAGGATGTTCATTTCGCACATACATAGCTTGCATATTTACATATAGGGAAGGTCCGTTTTTGTTATAGTCGAAGACATCGACTACATGCCAAACAGTATGGCATGGTGGGTGTGGTTCTTTTTGATTGCGTAAAAGGGGAGGGGGTAGGTGGATACAAAATTTGAACTTGAACAGTATTCTTTCGGGTTTGGCAAATGAAAATCTCTTCTGTTCCGGTTTATTGAAGCAATTTTTCTCGCTTCCATCGCTTAATGCTATTTTGGTCGATCACTGAAATGAATTCAATTTTTTTGATTATTTTTAGTCATATTTGAATCAATCGGATAGATCCAAGCAATTTATGTGGGAATTCGCCTGCAGTCCTTCACAAATGCATGATACAAATTTAAGAATCGAACGCCTAGCGGAGGCGCTGAATGACGCAACTAAGAGGATGGAGACGATGAAGGATTACTCAGATAAACAGGATGTCGTCATCGAGAAGCTCAGAGAACAGCGGGATTCGTATAAGCGAGTGGCCGACGAACGAAGAACCGAAGAAGAGGTTTCGATGTTATATCTTTGTTTGTTTTATGTGAATGAACGATTGAAGTGAAATAGTGAATATCGGGTTCATGTTTTTGATATCTGAAGTGTTGTGGGGTGATAGTTTGGGTTGGAGGGTAAGGGGCGTTATTAAGTAATGATTATGAGGTGAAGTTGATTGAATGTTTTTACAGCAGGTTTTCTGGTTGCATTATAGGTTTATTTACTTATGTGTATTTAAATCGAGTGGTTTATAACAGAACCAGCAGCTATTCACCACTTGGTTTTCAGTCGGCAGTGATATCTCGCGATCTGAGTGACGCACATGTGCAAATAGCACAACTGAAGGTGCTGGCTGAACGATCCGAGAAAACTTTAGAAGTTTATCGCGACGAGAAGCAACGAGCTGAAAAGTAAGCATTTTGAAGAGTATTGCCTGAGGGAGGTGAGGATTGTACTGTTGGAGGTGATCAATGAACAATTAGTTCTTTGATAGGAAATGAACGCATTATGACGTTTAGTTCCGAGGTTTTATTGGACTTTGGAATCATGTTTTTGATTCATTTGTGGGGAAGGAATATGCTTGTGAACGATTCTAAAGTGGGATGGCTATGGTCAAGTTTGGAGAAATGCAGACTGTTCAGTTTTTCTTTCGAAATATGAGCTAATTTTTTGAAATTTTGGTGCTTATAGAATTCTGCAAGATCGTATCGACCAGCAAATCGCATTAATAGCAGGACTCAGAAAAACAAACGGTAAATTGGAGGCTGATTTTGAGCTGCAGAAACAGACACTCGAAATCCTCAAGAAACAGGTTTGGCTATGCGGCATTCGATACTATTAGTTTATTGATGATTGTAGATGAAGTAGCTGAGGTTTTTATGCTGTGACAGAGATGATGTGTGGAATAAAACAGCGAGATGAAGGTGCTCGAGCAAATCTCGGTTCAACGTAAAACTGTAAATTCTCATTGTTGAGTGGTGCGATCGTACTGACATATGAAGGAGTCTCAGCAGAGTAGTGAAGCTCGTCTACTACGAGCAAGTAGTACCATGTGACGATAAGTAATACACATTGATTCGCAAAGAATACAACAGCCTGTTTATATCTTCAGCTACTGCCCTGAAGACATAGTGGAGATATCACATCAATATCAACCAAGTGTGAGTAAAACAACTTATTACACAGAATGAAAATCATCACGATCACTGCGGTCAGAGAAACCCATTTGATCACCATGGATCATGCGTTAACATTGCTCACTGGTTAACAGGTGTGTTGTTCTAGAGGTACGTATGTGAGTTGTTCAATAGGTCAATAGAATAAGGCCGGTTTGGAAAAATTGATATGTCAATCGGCAGTCAGCTGATATAACGAGACGTTTCTACCAGTCCAAAGGATAGTTATGGTGCTAACTGCAGTCGCACTTGTGATGGCGTTGCTATAAATGGCTGAGGCTGTAAGCGGCACTTTCTGAATCTGAGATGGGTTTGAAGACTTCTGCTTCGGACGTATGCTGCACCGTTGCGATCATATGAACCCACAGGCGTCGGAGTCGTTTCTCCTCAGTTATTCTCTCACTCCATATATTCAAGAGGGGGCACTTCCATATGTCACACGAGCTGAAGCAGCGCTTGTTGACTGACATCAACTGACGGCAACTTTCTTTTGCACCGTCTGTTTTTCAGTTCGTGTTTGCGTTATTTTTTGAGTCGGTATGGTTTTGTTGTCCAATTAATTATGGGATGGTTCAATAACTGTTGAGATTATAGAGTGAAGCAGATGGGCAAGCATTGAACAATATGCAAGACAAGAATGCTAAACTCGGCGCCGATATCAAAGTGCTGAATGAAAGACTTCAAAAGACACAAGAAGAACTTGTCAGTTCAAAAGGCGAGCTAGCCAAGTTCAAGTGAGTGCCATCATTTGCTTAGTTTTATTGTCGAGATTTTTTTCAAACGTAGTTTTATTTCAATTTCTTTTTTTTGTTACTTTATTTCCAGGTCGAATACAATGATCCGAAAGGTATTTACAAAGTGATCAAGCCATCTTTGGGCTTGAATTCAAAAGTCTGCATCCCTGCCATCTTTGGGCTTGAATTCAAAAGTCTGCATCCCAAATCCATCCCAACAAATTCCATTAAAAATTATGATCTGCAAATGCTTAAAAACTATGGAGCAAATTTTTATTCAGAACTAGAGTTATGGGTTTTGGTGTAAAGGTTGAAGATGTGAGTACATATGTGCTTCTGGTGTAGATCAATCTAGATATTACGGCTTCTCCAGAGTGATGAATCCAAAGTAAATGCATTCACGAGGTTCACCTCAAGTCTTTTGCCCTGTTTACTTAGCAATGTTCCGGTCATCCGGTTTGTCCGGCAGTTCCGGTCATCGATCGGAAGCGGAATGGTGTGTCTTCAGATCATAGTTAGCAACTAGAATAGCACTTAATTTCAGGACCGATGTAAATACGTTAAGAGATGAAACAACCGTTCTTCGTAGCTCGAATGCTCGGCTTTCTCAGGAACTACATGTTGTGAGGGAATGCAGCTATAGTAATGAGAAAATGGCACTCACAGTTCAACAGCTGCAGGTTGGTTATTACTGTTTTTCCATATGACAGGTGACTATAAGAACACTTGCAATTGAATGAGTCCAGTTGGATGGCATTTCGATAACAGAGATTCACAAAGTTTCTGAATTTCTAAAGTGGGCGGTTATTGCAGAAAGTTGTAAATGAAGTTTTTGTGGTATATGTTGTGCGTATGCATTGCGTTGATTGGAATGATTCAGAATCGATTGGAGCATTCGGATTCGGAGAAGCTGAAGCAACTCGATGACCAGCTGACGATCGCGAGAAATGAGAACGAAAATCTGAGGAAGTTTGTAAGTGAGATCAGTGAACAACACCGTATCATTAGTCTTGATTTGAAGGTAGGATTTTATTTTTGCTTTTTGAGAATTACGTAGTGCTGCTTATCGTGAAGGGAGGAGCGAGGGAAATAGGAATTTGCTTCGACTACTTCTTGGAGCTCTTTTTTTTTTGCATTTCAATGCGCTATTGTTTTCTAGAATATTTCGATGGAAGCCGATTTTCTATTTATGAATGAATTTCATATGGAGTGGGGAAATCTTTTCCTAAGTTATCTCATATTTCCGGATTTGTATTAAAAAAATATTCCATACTTTGTAATATTTCAAAAAGATGATACCTAGGCGATTCTTTGAGTTGGTGATGTACCTCATATGATGAGTAATAGGTTGGTAAAGTTTTTTTTTTCTGTTCATTTGCTTCCCCCTCACTTCCTAGAGGTTTAGAGATCTCATCTTAGAGAGAGCTTTTTCCCTGCCGACATCAGTCGGTATTTATCAGTAGTGTTCAATTAAGATGACGTCAAGTAAAGTGACGACCGAGCGGGATCAGGCATTGGCAAGTAAGAAGTGTGCAGAAGATCGACTATCGTGGAAAGAGAACGAGTTGGCGCAACTGCAGGCCAAATATGATGAACTCATTCGGCAGATCAACGCACCCGATGCTGTGGCTGGTAAGAGATTCATTGCTGCCAGAAGAGTGGGGGATGAGATTTGGGTCTGCATATGGGGCGATATGTGGGTGAAGCGATCTTTCAGAGATGGGCGGGTGAATCGGGATTTCTTGAGTGCTTTAGTCTTGGAATTTTCAAGCATAAGGTGTTTAGTAGGACTCCGCAAAGGAGTATTATCAGTTTGATTACCCACGATCTGGGATTTGAGTCGTAGATATTAGAAGCAGAGGCGTGGTTCTCTAAAAATATAGTCGCCTTATCACACCAACCAATGATGTTTGAGCGATGGGATAGTTTGGCACCACCATTCAGGTGTCAAAGTGTTTTGATGCTGGGGAAGCTTAATGTGAGGCGTTTGAGGTCGAGAGAGTTGGGCCTAAGGAATTGCACCTTTTGCAGGTTGAGCCGTTGAAATTGTTTCCCAGACTGCTTGGTGATGGTGTTTGGTAATGTTGCATAGTCAGACCTATTGTAGAATTCTCTAATGTTTTATCGAAATATTGATTCAAAACTAATCTACAGGGGAAGATTCTTTCGATTTTATTGTTGTTTTGTTAATGTGTCTTAAATGTGTGCACAAAAGAATTTGTAATGAAGGCATAGATTAAAACATATATGAAACGTTTTCAGTAGATGTCGTTGGGTTTTTCTCTATTTGGATGGAAGGATGTAATTGGCTGTTTTCTAAGGATTTGTCGCATTGTTGTTGAATGTTCCTGTTGCGTCCATCAATGACTTTAAACAATGCCTTTGTGCTCCTTACTTTATGTATTTGTATTGTACTCTATTCCTAATAGTGTAATGTCGTTTACCTGAATGATTTCGATCGGTGATCAACTGTTTTCGGTATATGTAGAATGCGTGACCTTTGATTCGTGAGTTGGAATGTTGTGGTTTTTTTTTTCGGGCATCTAGGAGGAGTGTTTTGATTTTTCAAATCATTCGAAGGAAAGTCCAGGTTTCTCGAACCCTTAAGAGAGAAGTGTACCGATATGTTGTTGGTGTTGTTTTTTCATCGATAGGTAAATTGGACCACCCAGTGACTGAGGTTCTAAAGACCCGTGGAAAAAAGTCACCCAACATTAGGAGAATATTATGAGAAGGTATTGAGTATCAGTTTTGCAGATACTACAGTTGAGGGATATAAGAAGGATGCACAGCAACTACGCAACAAGAACAATTATTTGGAGAATCAGTTAAAGGATTTCACCGCAAAACTCGAAGGTTTGCTTTCGTTAAAGTTTATTCTGGATTTTTGGTTGTTTTCTCCTGTTGGGAATACTTTGGTTATTAGGTTTTAAGTTTAAATCGCACATGGGTCTATTTACTGTTGCTGGTGTGCGATCTGTACGACAGGAGGGTCCGCATAGAGGTTTCTGAATGAGAGGCGTAAGAGGTTTCCGAATGGGAGGTGTATCACCATTTATATGACCTTTTTGAGGACTGGAAACTGATCTGATGATAAAGAGAAATGAATAGAGGAGCAGTTGCCAGCAGCGTCTTTTTTTGTGAGCAAAAGTATTCTGTTTTGTTGTGTCAATTTTTTATCAATAATAATAAAGGTTCCTGTCGATAAGTTTTTTTTTGTTGGAGGAAGAGAAATTCGTATGCGTGGGCCATTGCCTTTAGCAAAATAGGATGTTATTGTTAGCGTGTAAACCCTCATCCATCACATTTCTACCATTTAATCAAATTTTTCGACAACCTTGCCTTCGAAGCGGTGTTTATTTATAGTTTATTTATTGCTTATAAACTATAGATTAATTATTTTATTATTAAGTTATAGTGCTAGTGATTCATCATTATTGATTTATTGCTGCGAACAAGTATTCGTACCTTATTTGAAGTTACCTGAATTCGTACTTGATTCATAACTTATTCGGGTTTATTGAGTTAAATTCTTTGAAGTTAAAGATTGAAGTGCTTTTCAGGTGATGAGCAAATGTTGAAGTGGTGGGAGAGTATTGGAGAATTTTATTGCTATTTTTATGATATTTAGCAACGTGCTTATTATAGTGAAACAACTCATTTGGGTGTATTTGCATTTTCAGCATGTGAAAAGAAGCTCGCGATTCGTGAAAGTGAGCTGGAAAATTTCACGAAAGTGAGCGGAAATCTCGAAAGTTCACTCATCGAACAAAGCGCTGTAAGTTTTTGTTTGTTTGTTTGTTTGTTGTTTCGTTTTTTTTGTTTTGTTTCCAATTCGGCACTCGCAGAAAGGGGATAGTTTTTAATTGTATAAAAAGTCCAATATGTGTTTTTTGAGAACTTGGGAAAAGGTCTCAGTTTTATAAAATGGCACTACTTTCATAATAATATATAGGTATCATCATAAAACATTTTATTTTGGACATGAATTGTTTATTAGAGGAAAATCAGCTATTCGAAGCCTTTTTAGCTGAAGAATTTGGCTTTTTTTGTGGAAGTATGTCTTCATATAGAATTGTGGAAATATTTTGTATTTAGAATCTGTCCTTGAGCGTATGTACTTTATTATTTGGGAAGGTGCAATGGGTAGCAGGGAGTTAAACGACATTGGTTACTTTCAGAATTGCCCCACTTTTGTCATTCATATTAAGGGAGGAGGGTGAAATCAAGTATGTTAAGGCTGCATCGGTTGAGAAGTAGACAAATGATATGCTTTATATGGATATGGAACGCACACCAGATATGTTGTCATCGGTTCATGCCAGTTGTTTTAATTCTATAATTAGCACCACTGGTTGGCTAATGCACCTTCACGTCTTGAGCTTTTTAATTGGTAGAATAACCTGTAAGTGCGATAGTATGACGTCTTACTGAGTTTTGGTTTTTACTGCTGTTAGCTTTCGTTGCCCATTAGGTAAGGGGTATTATTTTTGACTTGACCGCAAGATCCACCTACCAAGCATCATGGCGCAATAAAATATTTCAATTTCTTAAAGTTTAATTCGGGACTTTGAACAGGTGAATTGGTATGCCTTTTTGTTATGGCCCGCTTATTCGAACAGAAATAAAAGTAGTCAATTTCGTTACCTGCATCTTTTCTTTTCAAGGGCGAGTCCTGTTCCGCTATATGATTTCAAGAGCCAGTGACGGGATGGCGGCACGTTTGATGAATCCTTTCCTTGTAGGTCACTTGATAAGGTGTCTGTCTACCTATAGCTACCCATGCCGGATTCATGTATGAGCTTGTTCACGTCATTAAAGAGTTTCGTCTAGGTTACAGCTTCCTTTATCCCATGGAGGCCATAATTCATAGTTTCTCGCTTTGAAGCTCAAGAAATAAAGGCCTGGAAATTAGGTGAAATAATAAAGGTAATGAAATAAATCTGCTTCAGTCAAGCGCTGCTGAGCGTCGAAGTTTGCAATCGATGTTGGAGGTGGCGAATCAGCAACTCAATGCAAGGTGCTTTATTTCTCATTTACTGTAATACTGAATTAATTTCTTTTTCTTATTTCGCATTTAGCGGTATGTTGCATGTCTTTTCTATTGCATAGCATTATTGAGTTTAACAAAGAGCATTTCATCTGAACGACATATCACATTTTTTTCAGTGACAATTATTTTTTCCCATTTTGATAATAGAATCGTGTGAAGGAATGGTAATAATGAGTCAAAGGTGTAATATATCAGTGATCGGAGTGATAATGGCATACGGCATATATATCAGTGATAGTGATAGTAGCAGTGGTGATAATGGATCTGGTTGCAGTACGGCAACGGTTGCTCAACTTCGAGGTGAAATTTTCAAATTGGAGCAACGTGTTTCTGAGGAGTCGATGAAGTGTGAACAGCTCAAAGTGAGTTTTGTTGTTGGCTGTGATATGTCGTTTAATCTACGATTTAGTGCTTTGGCCGAACATGCTTTTTTTCATCGGCATTTTGACCACTTAATTCAGTGAATAAAAGTTCGTAAAATTCAGGTAGCGAGTTTTGCAAAGATATTTCCGGCGAAGTCGAGATAATTTTGTATATTGCAGAATGTCTTTGTATGAAATGAGGGGATTCGTTGTTTTTTTTGTTTTTTTTTTTGTTTTTTTTGTTTTTTTTATGATCGCTGTTAGTGTAATGAATTATTTGAAACTATTCATATTTGCATATGTAATGAAGAGCAATCGCTAAAGCTTAATGGGAGTGTGGGGATTGATTTGTGGCTATAGTGAGATGATTTTATGCTGTTGAAGCGGATGATTTTTAATTTTCTTTTTCTTTTTTACTGTACCAATGTCGTCCTGTAGATTCGAAAGAGTTCCGTTCGTATCTTTTGGGAAGGAATATAGAATGCCATATTTCTCCCCTCCATCCCCCCCCCCCGTTTTCGGGGGTCCTTTACTTCCTAACAGTTGTTGTAAAGATATATAAGTGAATCTTCAATGGTTTTAAGATAAGTGCACAGAAAGAGGTTTCTGAAGTGGAGAAAAGACTAACAAGTGTTGAAGCGTTGCGTACTAATGCCGAGGCGCGTATCAGTGAATTGAACGAGCAGATCGCCCAGTTGACGGCACAAAATAAAATGGTTTGTTCTTTGATGTTTTATTTGAACTGTTTGTATTGTTTTTGTTGTTTTCCTTATATGAGTGTAGTGCATAAAAATTTTTTGTTTTGCTGATTTATGTAAATTCGTTCAATTCCGCTTGCAACATTGAATGAAATTGAAGGTGAGTTTTATTCCTTGTGTCCTCCCTCCCCCATTCCCCCATCCCTCCACCACCTCCTCCTCTCCCCTTTTCAGCTTTCTGATTATTGGAATACTGTTCAGCGATGTCTTTTTTTGTGAAACAGTTTTATTTAGCAGTTAAATAATTTAGGCAATTACGAGGTAACATTCGCCGATTTAAATACTGATTCGTATTTCCGTTGAAAATCGTTCAACAGTATTCTGAGAATTAGCCTTCAGCATTTATCTGGTGGTGGAGGTCCATGCCAAACCGATCGTAAAGAGAACTTGAACCTTTTAGGTTGATGTCTTTTAAGGCGCTGTTAAGTGATGTGATATGATAAGATTGCTACCAGCCGAGATGTGATATGAAAGTAGAATTGACAAATCTAACGGCGATTATTTCAGTTAGAAGAGGAACAAGGTAAACAAAAGCAGAACATAAGCAAGCTACAAGATGAGGCGATGATCGCTCAGAACAGGCTGTCGATTGCCGAGAGTGCGAGAACGCAAACCGAAATGCAGCTTGAGGAGGCTCGCAAGGCATCTGCTGCCGAAATTGTTAGCCTTTTTGATGCCTTCATAGCAGTTGTTCGTAGATTCGACTAATGAACCGGTTCGTTGCCCAACGTGGAGAGGGGGGGGGGGGGGGAGAATGTAACGAAAATTCACACTTGAAGTAGTTTCATGGTTGGGAAGGATTCGGTTGTTTCTGTCAGTTGCTGCTCCGCTTTCACGCTTCTTGGTGCCCCTAGGTGTTTTCGTTTTCTGATGTATGGTTCACAGATAACGATTCCATGTGAGTTACATTTTCCATCGACCGTAGATGGACTCAGTATTGGTTGTGGTGAATTTTTGGCAAAGACCGACCTCGCTTTAATAGTATTCGCCATTTTCGGCAGCGACGCGTTCATTTTATTTTAATTTAATTTAATTTCGTTTTTGTTTGTTTGAAATATTCGATTTCCTGGATAATTTAGCGACTTTGTTAAATTATGCGTTAAGTAAAAAGCATTTTGTATGCGCAGCTCTTGCAGCAGTATTATTATTGCTGTGAAATGGGACCCGTAAGATGCGTACAAATAGTATTGAAATAGTAACACAAATCCGGCTAGCCATGTTTCCATTTGCTTGATGAAAACTGTAGGAAACATTTGCTCGCAATGGCGATGTTGTCCTGAGGTTATGTTTTTAGGCTGTGCAGAATTTAGCCTCCAAAGTTCCTCTAGGTTAGGAGGGAATTTTTGCTCTTTATTAGCCTTATCAAGGTCGATAACTGAGATTTGCTGCGTTCTCCTTACCTCATCACATTTGAGGAAGGAAGTAAGTTCGACTTTTAGTGCTGGCCGTGGAAGTTTCTTTTTACGCTTTGATGTTGAGATGATTAGGTGTAGAGTTGATGATTATTCATCGTTTTGCCTTGTCTACTGTGTGGTCGGTTGTGAAGCTTCGACCAGAATTGTTGGCTCCGCTCAGCTGAGCCACCTCGCCTAGCACCCTCACAGGGACAGGGGGGGCGGGACAAGTCCCGACAATCATAGGAGGAACGGCTTGTCAGCATCCGACAGGCAAGAAACGAGACTAAGCCTTAATCTTCACGCGACCGATCTGCAAGAAGTAGAGGTTGACCAGAGAGGCATTGGGTCAGAGCAGGTGGAAGCGATATTAAGAGGCATTTATTCGTAATGATTGCTGTGTTCATCGAAATAAATAAATAAGTAAATAGATTAGGGTTATGGTTGTATGAAATGTCGTCATTGCGTCATGGTATTCATCTTGCTTCCTATGAACAAATTCAGGCAATTTTGCGAGTTGAGAAGAGAAAACTTGAAGAGGAAGTAAACGAGACTAGTGAACTAAACAAACAACAACTACAGAAGATAGGGATGCTCAACGACCAGCTGATGAAGGTTTGATTTACTCTGTTATTGGGCTCGACTTAAAAGTTGGCAGAACATTATGAGGTAGATGTAAGGCTGGCTCATTTTCGCAATATATGAGTGATTGAATCTTACAAATCGGGTATGAACACATGCTTTGTGCTTTATGGCTGCTTACCATCGTTATATTACGAGTTTTCATATTTTAGAAAGGAGGCAGGTTCATTCATCGCTGCTTTCATCGTGAGGCAGAGTATGCCATAGCAGGAAATGAATTAACAAATGAGAAATTAGCAGTGTGGCCGCAAAAGGAACAGTTGAAATTGTGCGTATCTAGCATGCTGTAGGTGGATAGGGGAAGGTGGCTAAACAGACTGCATTGTTTTAATATATCTGTTATGATTGCTGGAGAATGCGACGTCAATTTAGCTATCTGAGCGTGTGGCCTTCTTGGAACGAGCAAACGATCCTGAGTTGGGAACATCCGGTGGTGCACCTCCGAGATCGGCAAGTGCCCTCTATGACGTCATCAAATACTTGCAATTGGAACATGAAAAGGTATTTGCAAACATCTTCCTATGAACAAATTCAGGCAATTTTGCGAGTTGAGAAGAGAAAACTTGAAGAGGAAGTAAACGAGACTAGTGAACTAAACAAACAACAACTACAGAAGATAGGGATGCTCAACGACCAGCTGATGAAGGTTTGATTTACTCTGTTATTGGACTCGACTTAAAAGTTGGCAGAACATTATGAGGTAGGTGTAAGGCTGGCTCATTTTCGCAATATATGAGTGATTGAATCTTACAAATCGGGTATGAACACATGCTTTGTGCTTTATGGCTGCTTACCATCATTATATTACGAGTTTTCATATTTTAAAAAGGAGGCAGGTTCATTCATCGCTGCTTTCTTCGTGAGGCAGAGTATGCCATTAGCAGGAAATGAATTAACAAATAAGAAATCGGCGGTGCGGCCACAAAAGGAACAGTTAAAATTGTGCGTATCTACCATGCTGGAGGTGGATAGGGGAGGGTGGCTAAACAAACTGCATTGTTTTAATATATCTGTTATGATTGCTGGAGAATGCGACGTCAATTTAGCTATCTGAGCGTGTGGCCTTCTTGGAACGAGCAAACGATCCTGAGTTGGGAACATCCGGTGGTGCACCTCCGAGATCGGCAAGTGCCCTCTATGACGTCATCAGATACTTGCAATTGGAACATGAAAAGGTATTTGCAAACATAAATTTTTCTTTATAATGTTGTAGATATTTGGAAGTAACTGTCGTTGTTTCATTTACGTATAGAGAGGATAAAAGATTATGTTGGTGAATTGTGAGGGAGTGCTATGTTGAGTTGATTTTTATGCTTTGAGTATCGGATTTGCTGTGTGGAATAAAGAGGGGTGAGAGTGATCTTGTTGGGGAGTTTTTTTTTTTGATTTGAGAGGGACGTATGACTGGAGATGAATTCTGCGTTGCCCATTTATGCTCTTTATGCTTTCAGATGTTCAGTTGCCTTTTTGAATTTCAGATACTTTTTTCTTAGGACTTTTGCATCGTTTAGTTTTCCTTTTGAAATGCAATGAAGTGTTGACTAGCACTGATCTTAATTAGGTCGGGTGGTTTTTTCTCAGTTTAGAATAACAAATCTTTAATCATCTACAAAGCAGAGATTAAGAAAGAAACTGAAATCGGCAAACAATTCAGGTGTTGGATGGCTCTCTGCATCTGTCACTTTGTAAATTTTTTTTTGCCAGGATGATTAGTAAATAGTAGAAAAAATCGTTGAAAAGCCTGCTGTTCAGCTGAGAATAGGTTTGGATCAGGTGGCCTGGTCGACCATGGGTTATTGTCAGTATGTTATGTAAAAGTGGTAATTTCTGCAAGCTCGATCTCGAATTTCAGGCCCTTTTGCGAACTTTATGAGGCGCAGGTGAAGTGTGACCTGTTTGGGAAGTTCAGTAGAGGAAGTGTCGTTTGCATTGTTGTTTTGTTGATATACCTCGAAAGGTCCATGAGATCGTTATTGTTGATTTTCGTTTCTTTGCTAACTGCTTCTTTAAACGGGGGAATTTCAGGAAGCAGAACGTACAATGAACGCCGAATTGCAGTGGAAGCGTCTGCAGGCACAGCAGGCTGCAATTGAAGAACGTAGTGCAAAACTCGAGGAGGAAGTCAATAAGCTACGCAGCAATGCTGAGGTGATACATCTGCGTTATCGTTGTTTCGATTGTTCCGTTCCGCGTTTGTGGTTTGTGACTGATAGCGGTACTTGTTTGTTAGTGAATATAAGCACTTGTTCTACAGCATGCGGTTTTGATTGAATTGAAATTCGATCAAGTTTCATTGACCGTTGCGCGTTAAATTAATTGAAGAGGGCATGCCACGAGTGTTCTTCATTTTGGTTTGGGGTTTCCTGTGAGGTTGTTTTCCCTCTAATGTGAGCAAATTGGATTTTTTTGATAGGATGTTTTGCTTAATGGTTAGGGTGATATTTTGTTTGTTTTAATTTCATATGCTAATTCGTCGGCATTTCATTAAAGCGTTGTGATATAATTTAGTGTTGTTTAGCAAAGTGTACGGATAATCGCTGAGAAGAGTGAAATGGTATCTCGATTGACTTTGTTACAAGGAGTACAGAAGGAGAACGATGAGCTGAAATCGCAGATTGGAAAACAGTCAACCGCGAATGATCAACTCACTAAGATGGTTTTGTTTTGCTTACTTCTCTAGGCTTGAAGATGAAGGATTGACAAAGATAGGATTGATTTCATTTATGGTCAATAGCAAAAAGGGAGGGGCTTCTCAATTGCAAAGTTTTGCTTTCGAATATTCCGAAAAAGTTAGGATTGAGTACTCCATCGCGGTTATGTGAGATAGCAAATTATGTGAGGGATACGAGGTACCTTTTCTAGGTGAATGGGCTGAAACTGCGTTTGGCAGCTTTGGAAGCCGAGAAAGTGGCCGAGACGAGTAAACTTCAAAATGCGATGACGGATCTACAGAATGCTCGCAAAGAGGTGCAGTTTGTTTTTAAAAAAATTGGGCCTTTTTGCATGGTTTTTAAAAACATTTTCTGTGGAATTCTCTCAGTGGCTAAATGCCTTACTGAAGGCGAGTTTATAGGTTTATTTCGATGGTATTGTGTGGACCATTTAGGTACAACAGTCTTGAGAATAATATGAGCGGAAATGCAAATAAATGAATTGTATGCTAGGCTTGGCTGTTTCGTTTATTCGCCAACAGTATTAAAACATCTGTAGAAACGTCATTCATACACAACGTCTTAGCTAATAAATTTGCTGTATCGTTCCTCAGTGCCTAAAAATTATTTAACTTTTAATTTGGAAACTTTCGATTATTTTTATCATGATTGATGACGACGATTTTATTATTGATGTTGTATTAAAAAACTGATTGAGAGCGAATCGCTGATGTTGCGCGCACGTAGATGTACTTATGAGCNCACATATATATATATATATATATATATATATATATATATATGTGTATATGTATATATATGGTATTGGAGAATGCAATGTTTTTTGCAGATGGAATCATGGAAGGGACGTCATGCACAAGCGATGTCTGCGCTGGGCAAATGTGGTCCAGAAAGAGTGCTCAATTTGACGTTAGTTTAACAATTATACCGTATAAGATATTGCCGTACAGCTGCTCCTAGTGGAGCTAATTTCATGACTTTGGAGTCGACTTTAGAATTTTTTGGCAGGTTATTCGATAGATATATACAAATACTTTCGACATTAAAATGTCCACGCGAAGATTGATCTTAAATTGCGGAAAATTGAGGGCACTTACAAATTTCATTAGAACTCCTTGATGCGTACCTATGTAAATATGAAATGGCTGCTAAAGAGTTGAACTATCGCATGTAAATGTTCATTGCAATTTACGAGGCATTTGTTGTTCTACCGACTGAATATGGCCCAGAAGTTAATTTCTAGTTATGAATTTACACAGCTGGTCACTGGCGTTGGGAAAGGCTTGCGCAGCTGTATTTCTTCCTTTTTTTAGAACATATCGGTTGGTTTACTCGGTGCAGTTGCAAGAAGCGCTTGCAAAATAACGTCTTTGAATGGACCGATTGTAAGGAGAAATGAATGTTTTGAATAAAACCCAGGGCGGTTTTGAGTCTTTTAAATCGGTTTCAGGAGTGAGGTGGAGAACTTAAAGCGGAAGCTGCAAGCAGTGACAAGCGAGCGGGATAACGCCAAGCAGGAAGTGGCAAAGCTTGTCGAAAGCGCCGATGCATCAACATCTTCCGGGTATTGTTGTGGCTTCTTTGTATATTAGTCCTTTCTCACTAGCGAGATGAAGTTTCTCTGGTCTGTTGTAGGATAATGGCTCATGAAAAATGAACAGAAAAATGCAGCCTCAGTCGTGAAGCCTTGCGGCGTTAGAATATCGCTTTTCGTTGTTTAGCTGCTTTTTTCCATAATGGAAGCACTTCGTTAGATCATTGTCAATAAGTGGTGGTGAAATCTTAGGGCATTTGCTGTGACTGCCACGAGGTTTGTGTTGATGAGGCAATTTGCAGCCAAACGATAGAGTCGCTGAAGAATCAGCTACAGGGAATGACAAAGCAAAGAAATGATATGCACGGTAAATTCGAACAAGCACGTGCACTTGCTCGTCAGTATCGTATGAAGTCGCAGAATCTCGAGAAAGAGCAAGCTGAATTGAAGGAGCAGCTGGCAGCAAAACAAACAGCTGTGGCGGCGACAACCGCAGACGAGAGTAGCAAGGAGGAGGTCAACAAGTTGACGCAGCAATTGCAAGCCGCACAGAATGAGCTCGAGCAGTACAAGCAGGTTCTTCTTTATTGCCACCTTGCAACTTACTCTTGTTTTCATGAAATGTACGATACCTCTAGTCGTCACTTCGGCGAATTGTTTTCCATATCACATCCGGTGTTTGCTGCATTTGTCAGTTATTGCATTGTTCACTGAAATTTTATATTTTCTAGCCAGTATATTTAAGGTAGCTTAGCTTGGTCGGTTCACCTTGATGGGCTAATGTAGATTAACGTTAAGTTATATAAAAGAGCCTTTCCACCTGAAGAGGTGGAGGTGAGCTAGGCAACATAGAGAGTAGAGGTTGAATTGATTATTTATATATTTTTGTTTTTATTTGTTAAAGAGAAACGACTAATAAAATTCGATGCGGCTGCAAAGTTAACTGGGTTTTAGTTGGTGCATTTGTTGTAATCGATATGTCGCCATCAAAGATGTTGCAGAAATTGTCGGCAACTCGAACCGGTTGGCCAGTGGAGCAGCAGACAACCAGTACAGCAGCACAAAATAAAGCGACCGCCCTCATACAAACTCAGATGAAACAAATCGAAGCGCTTAATCAACAAAATAAGGTAGAAGGATGTTATATTGTTGTTCGATCTGCATTGCATGATTTTGATTAAGATTGTGCCCTTCTCCCATTCTGTTTCATACTATAAGATGTTGATGGTGTGTAGGTAACATACATAAATTATGAATGTGTTTGAAGTCTTCTATGAGTTCTAACTATGCAGAATCATAAAAGCCCTTAGATCTATCTGGCTCCCCGACAAGCTATAATTGCTCGTGTTGAGTATTTTTTACTGGAATTTTCAGACTGTCCAGTTTTCTGCTTATTCTTTTCCAGAAACCTGACAGATCGGAAGACTTTGTTGCCTGTTTATGTTTGTGTAGGTATGGCTAGCTGTTTATGAGAACCGCCAGACACACCCATGTTGACGAAGGATGCAGAGCACAGCAAAAGTATTCGATGAGTTGTGATGTGCTAAGGCGATAAAACATCTCGTCCATTGGAGATTTTTTGTCGGTTACCTTATATTTACCATCTTGGGAAACCTTTTTTTTTCATTCCACCCCGATTTGTTGCTCTGACGAAATTTTTAGCTAGTATACTTTTGCCATTTTTTTACCTATTTGATTTTTTCGATTTGTTATCTTTTTTCTCCGATTATTTAAGATGATTTTATCTGTTAAATTAAGCTGTTCATCTATTAGCCCTTTATCATGACTCTTACCTGTCTCCGCAGAAATCTTTTTGAATCGATTAATTTCTCGTCTTTATCGTTCACCTGATCTGCAAAAAGTTTTGTAGGCAACACTTTTTTGTACTATTTTTTATGGGCTATCATTTTTATGCTCTTTTGGTGCTTTTCACCAAAGATGTGGTATCGAAGTTGTTGGTGAGAAGCTGCTAAGAACGCCGAATAATCGTTTATATAGGCGTAGGTGGGCAGAATGGGGTTGTCGAATGTTTTTTATTAAACTTCTCTGAAACATTTTAGTGCTGCTAATAACTTTTCTTTTTTTCTTTGACTATGTTGGACTATTGGATTGTTGGATCGTTGAACTATTTACCTGTTGAATATATGCGTTTTCAATGTCGATTTGGATGTTCAAGGTGTTATTTGTTTTAGGCATTAACGAAACAGTTAGAAGAGGTCTCCAATCGATTCAAAGAAACTCAAGTGAAACTTACCGAAATGGAGGCAAAAGTTGAGAAATTGCAATCGGAGAGTGATTCAAAAGGTTCGAATTAATACTCCTTTCTCTTTATGAAGTGGAAGATGTTTAAATATTCCATTGTTTTACGAGACCCATTTTGTTAGACAACGGTGCACAACTCTAGTGGGGAGCGTTCGGGATATCTGCATCGCGCCACCTCGTTGGAATTTAGGACCATATCGAAGTTGTGCATATTGTTAAATGGTAGGGCGTCGGAGCTGTAGGACTTCTTGGTTTCGAGAGGGGCTGTGAGGGACCTCTGATGCTTCCAAGGGATATAATGGGAGGGGTTCTGAGCCTTTTTCTTTTTTTATACCATCCGAGAGAACTATACCTGTTTCAATTCACTTTCGGATGTTGTCTTGCAGGAAATTGTTCTCTGCGGGTCAAAGGTTTTTTCTGTTCGGAATGAACAGAGAAAAAAAAGATGCAGAAGCTGTAGGACTTCTTGGTTTATGCATCCCTACTTGTCCCGGATATACTGGCCAAGTAAGGTTGATTTGTGTAGGTTAGTGATTTTGCGGTTTTTTGCACAAATGAAATGCAAAGAAGCAGATCGATCAAAGAGATACACACTAACCTTACTTGCTGATAAGATTTTAGGTTGAGAAATTTTAAGCAGAATTGTACATAATACATCCCTTTAATCCATAGAAAGTGATGTTTACGTTCGTTGCGTATATTTTGGGATTTAGGATTTAACTCAGAATGATGCATGTTTTAGGACTTTTGGGCACTGGTCACTTTTATTCAACGCAGTGATTATTTGTTGCGGAAAAGTTATTGGAAACTAGTAGAACTCTAAGTGCAGGAGTATCGGTAAAAAGAAGGGTTTAGGCACCGAGCTGTTGGTGTTGCGTGCAACAGTGGAAGTTTGGGCACTGTTTTCAAGCTTAAAGCGATTTGATAGGTGGGTGGTAATAATATGGTTTTTCATTTACTGGCCAAACGTATCGGCGTTACAATGCTATCGTTAGCCACCAAAATATTTTTGGTGAATGATGGATGGTACTGTGATGCCGAAACGCTTTGATAGTAAATGTTCATGTGCGCAGACTCGTTAGTATGTCACATTGTCTCGAACGATTGCACTCCAGGTTCAACTCACAGTATTGTATTCCTGACAGGTGGGTGGCACTAAGACTTCTGTTACCGTGTCACACTATGTAGAAAGTTTGGACTGGAGAAATGTATATTCTGCTCGAGCTATCAAAACATTGATAATGTAGTTGGATAGGCGTAAGAAGAGGATCACGCAATTTTATATGTTATTGTTCAAACGAGTTTTTTTTCTTTGTAGAGGAGCTGCATTTCCGACTGAACTCGATCACGAGCATGGCGAATAAGAGGGAAGCAGAACTGGCAAAACTACGTGAAGAGGTGGATGCAAAAAAAGTTCAACTTGAGGAATCCGAGCAAAAGGTCAAGAAACTTGAAACGGAGCTCAAGCAGTTGCGCGACCAATTGAATGAGCAAGGAAAAACCCAGGAGGAAAATGCGGAACGACCGAGTGCAACAGCTGCACTCTTAGATTCGTCGAGCGCTGGCGCTACTAAACCTGTCAGGTAGACCTTAATCAATCAGCTATTGAATCGTTTTCTTTTCTCTTGATGGGATGAAAGGTTGAGGTATATTGGCTGTATAAAGTTATGCTTTGTAATTGTTTTTCACACTTATTCCAATAGTACTATACAATTGCAGCTCATCGACGACTCCAGTTGCAATGGGCACGCTTCCTGCTTCAGAGATGTCTGGCTCGACGACGACTACCAATCTCGCTGGCACCTCACCTGCGATCGGTAAATGCTTAATATTTCTGTGCAGTGCGTTTACTAGAACCAGGAATATTATGCGATGAGGTATAATCATTAAAGAATTGTAACCAAGTAGAATGAAATCGAACAGTCTCGAGCATGGACAGGTCATTGATTGACTTTTAAGGATATTATTGGGAAATAGCACAAAACTTAAAGCACAAAAGGCTGGAATGTTTGGTAGACAGGTGTTGTTATAGGTTGGATGTGATATAGGATCGTAGGACTAATACATCCTATAGTTTTGCGTGATTTGGTGATGGCTTAAGTGCTGATTAATCAGCTTAAGTTTTATTTCATGTTTCTTTGCTTGTACAGGCAGGGTTGGTGTTGTTTTATCACCTCTGCTGATCTATGTGTTAGATCATCGAAATTAATGTTGTAGAATGTGTACGGAGAAGAAGGCTGGTTTGAGAAATAATGCTAGTGTGAAGTAGACTTGACTAACAGTGAGCTCAGGTTGTTTCGGTTTGCTGACGTTACAGTGATGTATTCTATGCGGTATTAAAGGTGAGCCTGTAAAAGATGTGTATATAGAGGTGTATGATGATGCTGTAAGTTGCAATCTTTATTGCCAATCAAGTTCGGGTTGCACTGCTTTCTCGATCTTAACGTTTTACATTTTCACCTCTTATTTGAACTCAGAAGAAAAATGTGGAACGGAATATAACAGTAGGGAACATTTTATCGTCGCTCCATAGTTCAAATATTTCCTTTTTCTTGGACGGCCGAAGAATGGTGCATATTCCGGTTCGTCCTTCCCGAATGGCGCATTTCGGTGCATATTTTCGAATGATCCCGCCGTCAATATTGGCAGTAGATTGCATCGAATGCGGCGCTTTTTAAGTTCTATATGTAGCTGTAGAACGTGATATTTGGGCAAGCGTAAGGCAGAGGGAATGGCGCAGTGGTTAGGCTTTCGTACAGCGATTGCGTTGTTATGGATCACTGTTGTGCAAGAGTGTTGGTTAAATTGTGGTAGGTGGCAATGCATTCGATGTGTACTCGATTCGTTTGCAATAACGGATTGTAGAAGGGATGAATGCAATATCGTAATGCCTCGATTAGCTTTATATGTGCGTCGAAGTGGGCGTGCAATTGGCTATTCATGTGCTTACATACGATTATTGCAAGCGATTGTGTTTAATTGCATCATTGCAGTGTGAGGTTATTGCATATGGGCTACACTATGGGGAGTGTATACGTTTGTGCATAGTTAAGCAATTATGCAATATGGTATGGTCTGCTTATTGAACTATTTTGTGCATTCGTTGGATTTGATTTTGAGTAATATTCGATCTTTGTGTTATTTAAGACATAGATCAAAATTCATTCAATTAATAGAATTAAATATTTGGGTAATAACTGATTAAATCGGGCATCTGGGTAATTTGGATACACAGGAGGGATTAATAAATCTGAATATTTGGTATTTCAGTGCATTATGCTATCAACAGGAGTGTAATGATTGCACACAAAGCATTGATAAAAGCCTTACATTTAAAACGGCGACCAGTCACTCCTATTATGTCGTCATGTCTTTCTTCCTTTTTTGTTTTTCCCGTTCCAATCAGTCCTGTTCAAACTTTCATGTCTTCCTTCTTTTTTTTTATCTTTCGCATATCTCCTATTGTTGCCCGCTCTTTCTACACGATTTTCATTTCGAGCTGAAATGGAGCGCTATGATTTACTATAGCTATTTTAGTCACGGATGGTGGTTACTAGAAGATTGGTGTGGGGGGTCGCTGGTGATCACTGAGCTTATCAGGGTCATATCTTATCAGGGTCAGCTTATCATATCATCTCTTTATTCTTTGCAGATGAGAGGGTGGAGGGGCAGAAAGTAAGTCAGTGTTACGAGGAGTGAATCAGATGGGGTAAAAAAAGATCAATCCGAATGCAGTATGTGGCCTGGTCAGAGATCGTGAGATAGGCGATTTTATAAATTTGTCGTTCATAAAAGAGATGTCAATATTAGGGAGGGTCCTGTAATTAGCGGCAGGTTCATATAAGCGTCTTTTTATTTTATAGAGATATCGACTAAATTGGCATAGCAAAGATATCCTTTAAGTTTGGGTAAGCGAGCAAGATAGAAGGAGAGCTCCACATTTGAGTAGGGAAGGAATTGCACATCTCTGAGGGAGAACGAAAAGAGCGTGTCTTGAGAGTTTCCTCTCGAACAACACGATCGGCATTTTCGAGAAATACAGAATCCCGTTCAATCATAGGAGGGTATAGGCAACGAAACACCGCCTTAAAACCTGTCGTTTTACAAGCTTATCATGCATTCGACGAGGATCGCTCAAATTGGTTGATATGTCTGTGGTATGCATTTATTAAATGGATGTTTATAGAGAATATGATTAGCAAAGAATTTCAGTTGACAACAGCGAGTAGTACCAAGAAGAAGGTCATAGGCACGATGGGTTCAGCACCTACCACTGATGCAATCGGTCAGCCACTAGCAGCTTCGTCTTCAGCAAGAGCAGGATTTGGGGCATCGGGAGCATTCCAGTTTGGCTTATCCTCTTCGTTCAAGTCGACATTTGGCGGTACTGCGGCGGCTGCCGCTGCTCTCGCAGCTGCTAATCAGGTTTCCTTACTTCCGTCGTTGTATTGCTTGGCAGTTTCTTGGTAAGTTTCGGGGTAAGAAGAAAAAGTTCCCAGTGTTGGATGGCAATGTGAACGGCGTATGAGGAAGTGCTGATATTTCTTAAGCTTTTCTTCCAAGTCATCTAGAGAGATGCTTGACGGATGCTGAAAGCAGTGACGTTAGATCAGTTTGTCGCGAGGCTTTTCTGGTATTTTAGTGTGATTTCGTACTTTGTTAAGGTAATTTCTTGTTGCAGAATATGAAACGTCAGGATCATAGGGTTAGCATCAAAGGTGAATTTTATGGCTTCCCTTACGGAAGACCCGGTAATTGTGTCATTTTGGATTGTTTATTTCAGAGTAACGCAGTAAGTCAATCAAGTGCTGCACCTTCAATCTCAACTTCAGCAGGAGGTGTGCAACAACATAAGCCAGCACAGCAGAACGGTTGGTTTGTTCGTCTATTTATAAAGTATGCAACTTACAGAAACCAAACCAAGTGCTAGTTTATGGGAAGAGATGGGTAGCACTGTGTCTGAAAAAGGAAGCGGTATTGTCAGTTAGAGATAATTATATCAGTTAAACTTGTGGTGAAAGCTGCTTTTGCAAACGACTATCAATAAACGACAAAAAGTTAGGCACTGGCATTTCAAGTATGGTTAAATAATTGTTATTTGAAAGAGTTGTAGAATGTGTTGGCCATTTTGAATGGATTTGAGCGTGATATCGAATAGTTCGAAGTGTTACTTGTTAATTGTTTTAAGAGCTATTGGTCGAAGTTGCAGTGATATCGGGCAGTGGCGACGGAACAAATGTTATCAGCAGTAGCGGAGTTGCTCACTCGTCGGGTAATCCACCTATCCCTCCGACATCATCCGTATCGCTTAGCAGCGTTGCTTCGTCGGCCAAGAAGAGACCGTTTACACCAAGGTGGGAGCCTCTTTGTTAATTTATTGTTTAAGATATTCTCGTAGATTGCCTTTAATGCCTAGAGATTATTTTTAATTGTTTTGTTTCGTATGGAGCATTTTCTAATGTTTATACCTGAAATTTCCTCCTTTCTGTTCATTGATCTTTCAGTTTTGCTAGCTGTCGGTCTTATTAATAGGGCAGTCTGTTTTGTTCACCATTCTAGTAAAACTTGGTGGGTTGATTTACCGATCTGATTTACTGCGTTACAATAGGAATGATTCTAGTGACCAATCGTCGTCGATGGAGACCGGCTCAGACATACAAGATCCGATTAAGCGACAACGAGCCAGCCCAACGGAACAGGTGATTCAATTGCTGCTCATCATAAGAACTGTGAAAGCAGGAAACGGAGGGAGGGGAGGGGAGTTGGGGGTGCTATGAGCAGTTTATATCGTTCATCAAAATAGAATAAGGGTTTGCGGTCAGAGTTGAACAGTGTTGTTGAACATTACAGACAGGGAGATACGCTAGAGGCAGTAGACATTTCAGTTGATAGCACTATCGTCGTCCATCGCATGGTGGATCTCATCGTCTACATCGTTGAAATTTGCCAAACTTGTTGATGAGCTTATTTAATGAGGAAACAGCTCGAGGTTTGTAGTACATCAGCTTATTTAGTGAGGAAACAGCTCGAGGTTTGTAGTATGTCAGCTTGTTTAGTGAGGAAACAGCTCGAGGTTTGTAATAAATTACTTAAGTGGTGTTATGGCATTATATTTAAGGTGTCAACGAGTGGTCGATTTGTGCAATCGAGCAGCGATACGATGCTTGCCCATGAGAAACTGGCAAGTGTGGATGACGATGAAGCCGAACAGGAACAACAAGAGAGTGGTTCGTTTTATAAAGTGAACTTATTGGGGGATGATATTCAGAATAAATAATTACTCGGTATGGTTATAAGGAAGTGTGTTATCATTTGCTGGTTTTTTTTATAATTTTGGGAAAAATACATGCGTCTGTGTGTCTACGTATGTGCACATGCTTTTATCTGTTCGTATGCGTGCGCGTACGTGCTAATAGGGAACTCCATCGAAGTAGTACCGTAGTACCGTTGCTGCTTCGCTCGCTGTGTATCACTTCTTTTCAGTCGTATTTTCAAGTTGCGTGGCATGAATGCGTTTATTGTCATTTGGAACATTGTCACTGTGGTGGGAATATTTTTATCTACTCTTTAATTATTGCTCCAGTACCATATGGATTCGTTATTCACAAATATCAAGTTCGATCAGGTGTACCGTATTGCCATAGTTTTTATTGCATCTACCGTGATCGAGTTTTATGGAAAGATCACAGTGACTTCCCGAAAAGTTCGGGAAGTTTTGCACGTTTTGGGGGGAGGAGGGGGGGGGTGGTTTTAAAATAAGCAGTCTGTCACAAAAGAGTTAGTAGAATGCTATGTTTTTCTTCAGGGTGGCAGGTGATCTTCATATGTAATATTTTATTGAAACATGAAGGTCATTATGTACTTATCTTTAGTGATAAGAGATCTGTGTTATTCTTCTACCTGGGGACCCACTGTATGTTAGTTCCTGGCGAAAGTGATGTTAGGTGCGCTTATCTGAGTTGACAGTCATTTCTGTCTCCTGATCTTATTTTTAGCTGCTTGTATATTCGTCGTCAAGTTGTGCTGCTTCCGTAGAGGAATGGGACTGCATGTGTGATAGTAGGACGGCGTATTGTTATTGAGGTTTAATTATGTGTGATTGTTTTCAGTGGAGACGACCACAAATCCTGAAGACGAGGGTGTTGGGGAGGATTTCCTAGCTGAAGATGCAGATACTGCTGAACATGTCGCTAGCGAGGTAATTTCTTCAAGTTGTCTTTCCTTTGAAGAGTATATTGTGTCACTTTTTGTGGTTTATTGACACTATAGGAACAGTGAAACTGACGCTAACAAGGGCAGGAGTTTTCTAGGTGGAAATAGGAAGGCGGGTGTTTTGTTCGAATAGGACCATTGATTGTGTTCGACGATGTCGACACTCTGAAACAGTTTTGGGTGAAGGTGTCGTCTAAAAATGCTTGCATCACAACGATGGAATTATTATGGGAATTGCTGAGAACAGCCGGTACCAGAGAGGGAGGAATTTCTACTTGGGGACGATAGGTGCTTGTCAAAGGTTTTCGTTTGGAAAGATCGATAGAGTCCGCGATCATTTCCTACAACATTTAAGTGTGTTGCTCGAAAATTTAGGTTTCGTTATTGTGATGAAGGTAATAAGCGAATCATAAAATTAGCGCATGGGTAAGTTTACGTTGTTGGAACGGCAAGAATTGTAGGAAATGTAGAGAAGGGGTGGGTGGAGTTGGTCGTTCAAATATTTGGGACATTTGGGATGTCGTAATTGTTCACCTATACCACCGCTATTCCAGATAGAGCCCGAGAAACGGGAATGATTTTGTGAATCATCCTAACGCCGGTTGAGTAAGCTAGTAGTGCATATGTAATCTGTCCGTCCTTTATGTCCGGTATTTTCTACTTGCAGAGCTGAAAAGGTTACGATGGAGTGTTTTTTCGATGATAGCTCATGCTGCAAAATAATCTCTATCCCATATTCGGCTCTTAGAATGAGTTGTTTTTATTTGAAGGTATCATAGTTGTGGCTATATACGATAGCTTGTAGCACTCATGAATGTTTGTTGTTTTTCGCCTCAAGAATTCTACAGTCGATCTTAAACGTATTGTAAGCGTTTTGTCAATGTTTTTATATGTCTGGATAATTAGGTCATGTGATGGATTGAGATTGGAAAGCTTATATTATGCCAATATCCTTGATTTCCTTGGCACGATTTTACGTTTGATATTTTATTAATTGTATATTGAAGATACTTATGTGATCGAGTGTTTGATTTTGTACGAAATATTCCTACTTTCTAGACCGGGGAGAGAATGGAGGATGGTGCCGCAGAACAACATGGCGATGGTGAAGAGGAAGAGGAGTTACAAGAGGATATGGAAGGAGAGGCAGGCGATGAGGAAGTTTTAATCGACGAAGAGCAAGGTGACGACCTTGACGAGACTCTTGGAGAGGGTGTAAGTATTTCTGCCTGTCTATTCTGTAACTCTCATGAGTTTTTAATGAAGTTTCCCAAGTATTCAGTTGCGTTAATGCTTGATCGATGTTGAACGTTAGTGGTTCGCTTAACGACTTGGGTGTGGGATACACAGGGGAAGGGAGGGGAGAAGGGGAGGGATGCCTACTTGCCTCTCTTCCATTTTGCGATGTTACTAACAGCTGTTCGAGCTTTACCTTGATCAAGGATGAACTGAGTGAAGCTTGAAGACCACGGCATGAGATGAAGAAGAATCTGGAGGTCTAATCAATTTTGTGCCATTAGAAAGTTGTGAGTTAGAGGTTTTCCAATCGTTTTTTCTGTCGACGTTGATGTTATGGCGATTATTTCCTATACATGAAGCCTATAAGTTCAACTCTTTGATCGGAAGTTGTGGATATGCAACCGGCACCTACATGGCAAAGGCTGAAGAGGTTGAGATGAAGCTGTTTACTGCGAGTCTAGATTGATACTGTGAATATTGTGAATCTAATGATCTAAGGTCTTTACTGTTGACGCTAGTTCTTGTTTTACTGTCTTGTTATTCCTGTAGGCGTTTACAGCAGCTGTCAGGAGAGCGCGTAAACTCGAAAGGTCTTCTAAAAGCGGCCGTAAGCTTATATAGAAAGGTGGTTTTGGGTTTTAATGAAATATAGCAATTTAAGGACGAGGAGGAATACGAAGATGAAATGGAAGAGGAGGAAGAGGAATACGACGAGGGGGAAGATGATTTCGATGAGGAAGACGAAGAGGAAATCTCCGAGTCGCGGCAACATTTTGTCGGTCGAGTCCACGCACGCAACATAGCAGTCCCTCCTATGCGCAGTGTCGCGCAGCGGGTGAATGACCGTTCTTATTGTTGTTTATCCATTGAGGGAAGGAATTCAAAATATTTTTGCTCATTTGTTGAATATTTCGTTATCGTTTGAGTATATGTATAAATATATATATATATATATATATATATATATATTATATATTTGTGAATCCCCTATTCAGGATTTCAGATTGTGGACAAAAATGTGCGTGACTGTCCAAGCCTACTGAAGAGTCTGATCAATGATGCCTGCTTAAATGATGGCGTGAAGTCGATTAGACCCGAGCACCAGTGATTATAGTGATAGTCGCCTCATCGTTAGCATTGCTAAAAGCAAATCCATCATAGGTGGCTGTAATTGTGGGAAAAAATCCTTTTTAAGAGCTGTTTTTTGAGTTTATTTGTGATATTGTGATAGGGGAGGGGGGAGGGGAGGGAGAGAGTTTCGACAAAGTTCCGTTGAATGAGGATTTTAGAGAAATGTTGAGGAGGACAACGACGACGAGGATATTATTCTTATCGAAGACGACGATGAGGAAGGTGAGGGAGATAGAGCTGTTGATTATTCGCACTCTCCTGCCGATCAGTCGATGGATGAAGCCGATGAAGGAGTCGGCAGAGTACCGAGGGTCGACGAGGATGCCGATACAAGTCTCGATGAGCCGAATAGAGCTGAACGCGAAAATGATGATCGTAAGTGTTGATGTTTTTATTGTTTTTTAGTGAAAGAGATACGATGCTTTGTCTTTTGGATAGGAATTGTTGTCTATACGGTCAACCTTCTGCTTTTCTTTCTTATCGTCCATTTCAGTTCCATTTTTTTGATCTTGAAAACAAAAAATAGATGCAAAATGTGAGGATAAATGTGGGTGTCAGCATTTTTTTACTGATTATTTAGCAGCTTTATTGTGACCGGAGAATGGGATTGAAAGACCAATTTGAAAGATGCCGATGTGGGCGTGGGGTGGAAAGTATGAGATATGTCGTTCATTTTGCCGGATTTATCTCGCCTTAATCGATTAATTTTTATACTGTTAAGTCACTCATCTTAGCATCCGCTATTTCCCATTGAAGGATTAAAACTTTTTTCTCAGGAGTTTCTTCCTCCCAGGTTGTGATGGTCTTCTGTTGTCTCTCAGGGCAGGCGCCAATAGCTGCCAGTCGGCAAATGACTATATCTAATAGCTGCCAGTCGGCAAGTGACTAGATCTAATAGCTGCCAGTCGGCAAATGACTATCTGATAGCTGCCAGTCGGCAAGTGACTATATCTAATAGCTGCCAGTCGGCAAATGACTGTCTAATAGCTGCCAGTCGGCAAAGGACTATATAAATGTGTTTAAGTGAACCTTCATGTTATTTTCATTGAAGTTGTATGAGAGGGGAGCCATCGATGGGACTGTAATTGTGGATTCATAGCGATATTCCAACAAGTATAGTTTGATTCGATCGTTTGCAGAATTTCAAGGTTTATTATTTTATGCTGCGATTGCGTATCACCTATTGTCTTTAATAAGTACGATTTTCTCGTTCTATTTGTTATTCTAGCAGTCGAAATGTAGGTGATTTGTTTGCAGGTGATCGACTACAGAAATAGAAATTGAAGGTTTTTAGAATTCTTTGAAATTTCGTAGGTGATTTGGGTTATATGAAGATAAGTTTATGTGAGCATATCTTGGAAGTTTGCAGGTGGTGGTCGAAGAATACAATCACATGATCTAGGTGATGTGCGTGATGCAAACGATCATCTAGAATTACAACAGGCAACAGGATCTCGATTGGAATCGAACTCTTCACAGAAGCAACTATCGAAACAACTTGACTCACATGCAGATGGCAGCGACGCTAGAGTGGCGTCAGTTATATTTTGTTGCCTTTTTATTCGATGTGACGGTGTGAAATTCACAATTGATAAATTCGCCTTCACAATGAAATTCGATTGTATTCGAAAGTTTTTAATGGTGGATTAGCTAATTATGCGCTAAAATGGAAGATAAAGGTTGAAGTGGATTACAGAGGGAAGGGGGACGCTGCTGCGTTGAACAGTCGCATAGAGTTAAAGGTTAAGGTCACACCTCGTTTTGTTGTACGTTTAACTTGCGAAAGTTTATTTGTTGATGAAACGTTTTAGTGTTCGTAATTTTGACATTTTTCAGAGGAACGAATTCGGAGGCAGTCTTCTTGCCTGCTGGAGAAATGGAGTTGTCGCAATCACTCGACACTGCACCTCCTACTGCTGAAGCTGGAGATGGTATGTTATTATTGATCAACGTTAATACCGTTCAGGTTCAAACGCTTTTTGCCTGAAGAAGTGTTTGAACCTGTGTTACGGAAAACTCCATACAGGGAATATAGAACGGCGAGGAATATATAACTGCAGAGACTTACTGGAATATGGATGAAGGGTACTCTTAAGTCCTCACTGTTGTTTGCCTGGAATTTTTAAATTTAGGACTTATGCGAACGTTTAAAAGGGGGTAAGAAATAAGAGAGTGAGATTAGTCAGATCGTATCTAGTCTGATGGTCTAGTGATGTGTCGATCAGTTTGGTGTCCGAATTATTTGATTCATTGCTGTCGGAATCGTTTTGCCCTCAGTGATTTTTCAACTGCCTTAGTGTTGTGTAAAAATTAGAGTTAGGACACGTTTACTTGTTTGAAATAGGCAAATATGTGATTAGGTGTTTGCATCGTAAAGGTGTGTTATTATTCAAATTTCAGTTGTGAGTGCTTCAGGGCTACAGGCTTCACGAGACTCGTCACCGTTTGTTGGTTAGCGTTTTGTTTGTTTTGCCATTCTCTTTTTTCTGTTTTCGGATTGCGTCTTCTACAAATTTTTGTGAAAACCATAAATGTATATATAAACGCTTACATACATGTAATGTATATATAAGCAGTGAATGTATGTATGTATATTTATGTGCATGTGTTTGCATTATATATACATATATATATATATATATATATATTATATATATATATATATATATATATATATAACATAATTATTTTCTATACTTTAAATTTTTTCAAAATATTCATCTATATGTGTATTTATATACAATTGCATCGGCTTACATGCATAGATTGCATATGCAAATATATAAAGGTGTTCGTTGATCTTTTTGACGCCTCGCATTCACCTTTCTTTCCAGTTGACCATTTTGTGCATAAGCTATTGGAAGTTAAGTATGTTTGAATTTACACCCTTTGAAGGTGTTTAATGTGTGAATTCCTAGTTGTTCTATTTTTATTTTTTATTTTTAATATTGGTGCAACTGATTAAGACGCGTGCAGCACCAATGTCGCCGCCTTATTTTCCTGCTTGGTTTCGGGGCAGTTTACCTCTCAAGTAATCATTATTATGAAATTTGTTAAATTCTACATCAGAATGCTGTCTCCTCTTAAAGATCTATAGGGGATTTCCTTTTGGAGTGGTTGTGCGGTCGAGGAATTCAGTGGATCAGGTTGATAAAACATGTGTTATAATTTTTAAGGGGTAATTCCTTCATTTTTGAAGATTGGCATTTACGTAGACAAAGTTGGATGGAGTGAACTTGAGAGATGGTATTGATTAATGCTAGACTTTTCAGTGAATATTGAGTCGGATAGTCGTGGGGCATCGAGCACAGTGACTCCTTTAGCAGCTGCAGATTTGGGAAGGGGAAGAGCCGACACAGAAGGACTAATGCGAGGTGAAGAAGAAGAGAATGCGGGTGGTAATGAGGTAGCAGAAGAGGAACAAGCAGAGAAGAGGGCTCCTCAAACTGACGATGAGGGAACCACAGAGCCATCGACGAGTGAGGTGTTGCCTCATAGACGTATCCGCATCAGATATCCCGACATTGATGAACCTAGCTCTAGCAGGTTTGTACTCTTCTAATTTATTTGCTATTACGGAAGGATTAAATTCGGTGTGAAGTACTGCTGTTTGAGTTCTGTGATGCTGAGGTTGAGTTGTTGTATGTGTTTGTGTTTCTGGATCGGTGTTGTTTCTAGGATATCTCTATTCAAAGAAATATTCAAGGTTGAGGTAGGGAGAATGGTCGAAATTTCAAGTGCTCGTATTTAGTGTGCAAAATTCTGGAGTTTAGCGTTGTGAATTTATCTGAAACATAATTGATATGAAGCAAATCGCAACCCAAATTGTCGTTTTTGGCTTATTTTTGAGAGAAACTATATGAATAAAGGTGGATGCTAGAGAGAGAGAAGATTAAGGAAGCAAGCAGAATTTGAACCTTCGACCGTCGTTTTTCCCGGTCGATTTTTAAGGAATGTTTACTGTTGAAATCAGAGATGCACTAAAGTGAATTCTATCATTGCGTACCAACCGATAGTGAAGATGTTTTATTTTTTTGCAATGTTTCAGCAGTGATGGTCCTCAAGGGGCGCGTACCCAGCCGACAACACGAGGTGGACGTGGTGCACGAGGACGTATCGGACGGGGACCCTATTTTGGAGTGTAATGCATATGACCGATACGTGTATGACGAGTGGATTTTCTATGCGCATTACGTTATATCTCCATTTACTAAGGCTTTGCATGAAATATGACTATGCTGCTTTGAGAGGCTCAATGAAAGAAAATAGATAGGTATTAAGACCGATGAGGCCGGTGCAGAACCGCTTTTTTTTATTCGAAGTAACCGAAATGAGATGCCCAAAATTTACGCTGTATATGCAGAATTCAGCCTTTTTTCTGTGTAGCTCCAGCTTATTTTAATGAGTTCACGAAATTTTATGTAGCCTGTTGCCATTCTATGCCCACATTCGATTGAGAAAGTTTAAAAATAGCATGAGATGGGTTCAGATTTTTAAGCTGAAGTTGCCGCAGAATGCCTTTGTGCACCTTGGTATTGCTTCTTCATATGCAACCTGTAAACCAATTCTCCCTCCTGTCTTGTATGAAGGTATGCGATTTCCTTTCATCTCTTCCCTTTCATCGTGAAGGGCTTGCAAAGAGTAGATTCAGGAGCAGCTTGAGTCTATGAGCTCGAACTTATTTTGCAGGACGTTATTCCTGCCGGGGCTCCTTTGCAGGAACTCGCCCCGCTGTGCTCCTCCTGCTCGTTTATATACGTGGGAATTTCAACTTGTGCATTGAGTGTTATTACAGGTTTTGTTTTCTGAGGAATTGTAGAATTATTTATATTGACACACCGTGTATATTCATTTAGTTATACGTCATAAATGCCGTTTCCTATTTTTTAAATCGTTTTTGGCATTTCACGTTTGTCATTCTTCGAAGCTTTTTGATTGATGCTGAGTGAGGGGATCGACCTGCAGATGTCGGGGATATTTGCACCACCTTCGGGGATTACTTCCAGATGCCGAAGATAATGGCTATTGTTATTGTTAAATTGTGTGCTTTTTCATTTACGTGTACCTTAATTGGGCAATTTGTAAAATTTGCTCATCTTTTATTTTGTTGTAAACATTCGTGGAGCTTAAGATTAATTGTGGTCCAGATCACTGTACTGATGTGGTACAAATAGTATTGATGTAGCTCTGAACCATCTATCGTCGTTCGGTTAAATAAACCGATGGTGGGAAAATTTGGTGAAAATTCAACCGGTGGGTGAGGAATTGGTAAAAATTTAACCGATGGGTGGGAAATCGGTAGAAATTCAGCCAGTGGGTGGGAAATAAGGCGGCTGAACGGGCTAAATTTTATGAAAATACCGCCTACTCGGTGGTTTATATGTTTGCAATGATTGATATCGCTTTGCTATGGAAATAATGATTATAAGGTAAGGTTTGTGAAATTGTTTGCACCATGCGTTCATGTTTTTTTCGAATATTTTTATCTTGAAATCTAGAAGATATTGCGTTTATTATTTGAATTACTGTACTATTTGGTATTTTTCTGATTGAATTTTATGGGTGTTTTTTATCGTTTGTTGGCTAAGGTTGTTTCTTGATTTCTTGGCTAAATATTTGTGCTCGATTTCTTTGGATTGTTTCTTGATACTTGGCCAAGATCGTTTCTTTGGATTGTTTCTTGATACTTGGCCAAGATCGTTTCTTTGGATTGTTTCTTGATACTTGGCCAAGATCGTTTCATTGAATTGTTCCTTGATGTTTCGCCAAGGATTGGTGAGGTATTTATGCGTTGTCAAGATTATTGTTGATTATGGACATCGATAAGCGTTATTATTTATGTGTTTTCATAATTCACCGTGTGTATTTCTATGTCCTTGTCTCAGCTTCTGTTTCATCCATTGAATTCTTTTTTTTTTCTTACTGAAGTGTTGTTTTTATTATAATTTTCTGATTTTGTTTTCCTTTTTTTTTCAATTTGTTGATGACGTCATCCCTTTTGAATTTCCCACTCCTTTCTCCTTTCAACGTGAAAATATTGCAAATATCTATGCTTGTTTAGATGGATTCTTATGATTTATGATTGGAAAGGAGTAAAGTGATTGAATTATTTTGTTGGATCGAAGAACTTCTTTCCATAAACCTGGCCGAAATGAAGCAACAAGAAGGCAATGAAATTTTGCATATATTTATTGCATTTGAATAAATTGTTGCATATATTTTATCATTCAATCATTTTTTTGAGGCAAAAATTGTAGTTGATGAAATGAGCGCAATTTATAAAACACATAATGTGCTTTTTTGGTTTGATGCATTTCTATCATTTTTTGTTTTATGACCACATAGATATAAAGTTTAGTTTTGCTAGTTGTATTACGCATTAGATAGTTCACTTTGTTAGCGGAAAAAAAGAGGTGATGGAATGTGATGGAGATGGTTACAGATTCCACAATTCGTATGATATGAAATCAGGAAATTTGCATAATAGTTTTTTTTTGATGACATGAAATTGAACTCTATGTCAACCATTAAAAAGGGTAAATTCAAATATTTTATCACAATTGGAAAGTCGAATAACAACATTATAACAAAGAATAAAATTAAAAACTTGAGTGTGGGAAATTTCATTGACGCTAACTGAGGGTTTTTTTAATGTACTAGTGGTGATTGAATTGAGGCAAAGATAACGACACATTAAAGATTTAATTGTAAACAATAGTAGATAATTAAAAATGTTGTAAGTAATTCATTTCCAAAACATGAATAAAAATTTTTCAACCTTCTTCGTTAAGTTGTCACTCTTTGTTCTAACGGTTAATTTCGATGCGTTGAGCTCCTTGAGAAGGACGTACTCGTCGTATATGTTATCCTTCTTTTACAGTTAATTCCTTCTTTCACGGGTAGTTCCTTCTTTTGCAGTGAAATATTAAACGAAACGAACGCGCACGATTGATATTGTTTTGCGATGGGTGTATGGCATCGACACAATGCATGTCTCTGTGTGTCTGTCTATTTTCGTATCCTCTTCAATACTCTCTCGCTAGTGATGTGCCACCCTCATCGCGTCCTTTTGCTATCTTCAACATAATCGATTTTTAGCAAGTTGCTTGCATATGTCCTCTCGTGTGATTGTTCGTTGTTTTTTTTCGTTCGTTGATAACATCGCATTCCTCAACCCATACGGATGGTTTTAGGAAGAGGGAAAGATAAGACAAGGTATGAAATGAAGTTAGGATGCGAAAGGCAAGTTAGGATGCGAAAGGTAAGTATTTAGGATGGTAGTGGCATGAGAGGCAATCGACTGCGCTCATATATGGCAAATAGTGTGAATCGATTGTTGTGCTTTTTCGTTATTGCTTATGTAGTTGTTTGTTCAGCTTTAGCTTTAGTTCATGCTTTGTGGATGTCATATTTCCTGCATTTCCGGGGAACTCGATGTAAGGGAGGGGAAGGGGGGGAAGGTGCAGATGGGATGACCGGAGATGGGTAATAGGACCTTCATTAAGCTATTTTACTTTCGTATATGTTAATCCCATAATTGGTAAATTTTTTTTCTTTCATTATTATGGTTGGGTATCTTTCGGGGAAAGAGGATGGGAAAGGGAAAAAGATTTTCGGTGAATTTTAGTGGGAAAAAATCCCCAAAAATAGCTTATAGGAGGGAATGCGTCCTGCATCAACTCGTATGTCTTATTTTACAAAGCATTTGTCGATCGATTACCGTCGTGATCATACGCTGAAACTGGCTTCTTTAGTTCCGTTTCAATGACCAGTTTTTTGCATTCTTCTTGATTCGAATTTATGATCGAATAGAAAAACATCGGTGGGATATCGTTTCGTCTATCCATTCCCCTCTCTCTCTCCACTCTTTGCTTCAACGTAAACCAGCTACGACATATGTTATTAGCTATTATACCAACAAAATAGCAAGCATAACAAAGCAAAAATATCGTAGCGTGGCATATGCCACATGACCTTTTTGTCGTCGATCGATGTGTTTGTCGTTCTCGATTCCCTTATAGACAGACGTTTGCCTATAACCAAACCCGGCTGTCGATAGTGTTTTGCTTTTGTGTGCCGTTTTCATATGCGATGTGCAAGTCATTTGATGATTAAATTTCGTGGATGGATTGCCTCTCTCAACTCCCCACCCCTCATATCTTCTGAAATCACATTTGCAACGTATAGTTATCCATCTTCATCTATGTGACTACGGCTTTTATTTTATAGCATAAGTTTTATTTGCATAAGGCAACATTTCTGCTGAAATTTTCGATTTTTTTTTTCTCTGCACGGAAAAAAAGGGAGCGAAGGCAAAAAGCAAAAAAGGTCATTAAGTTATCGCTGCTGTATTACTTTATAGTGTTTGATTTTTGCGACATTTTCTAAGTAGATATCGAATGATGCGTTGCCTGCATTCGGGCGTTTGAAGTAACCGACAGCAACAGCTCGATTTATAGAAGTCGATGCTTGTAGTCTATATCGTACCATCTTCAAGTTGGTCCATCGACTTTGAAAGGTGTTGTGAGCAATCAATATACCTGGTAATTTATATTTGTTTTTCGGTCATTCAGGGTAGCATTAATTTATATTTGTTTTTCGGTCATTCAGGGTAGCATTGTTCATCGATTAGGACGCAGAATATACACGATCAAGTCCTATAAAGATTTCTATGAGCGGTCGGTTCCACTTAGAATATGAATGCTTGCTTCCTATTATTTGATTATTTATTTTATAAATTATGAGACTGATTGAATTGATGAGTGGAATAGCATTAACGCATTTTATGTTAGTCGATGTATTTTAATTGACAGCCGTCTCATGAAAAACACCGATGAAGCATGAGAAATGCTATGGTTTGCAAACCTAGCACTTAATATCACAAAACATTGTTGTATAAAGACCTCTTAGTTAACGTGGCGACACCTGTTTTGCTGTAATTCGCTTACGAATTTCTATTTCGCTTACGACGAACTTGTATTTCGCTTATGAACTTCTATTTCGCTTACGAACTTTTCGTACAACTAATTTCCTTTTATGCCCATCTGTCGATGCTCAAATATTGAGCATAGCAGAAAGCACCCACAATTTTGATGCATTGCATTCTCCTCAAGTCTGTTAGTATTTGTGTCTTTTGTCTATCTGTGTCGTTGAATGGTTTATACATGCATTTGTTATTCTTTGTTTATGTTTTGTTTTATATGTTTTTATATATATATATATATATATATATATACACACATAACAATCAGAAATTACAGTTAAGAAAAGAACGAATGCTGTAAAATTTTCTTTCCCATAATTGAATTGTCGAAATTAATGAGTAAGTAATTTTTCCTGGCATAGAAAGTGATATTGGGTCCTTCAAAAGTAGATAATGTGAAGCTTCGAAAAGAAGAGGTGGTGCATATACGAGAGGAACAAGAGAAAAAGGTAGAGGGATAGGCAAAGAGAGGTTTGTATAGTTCGTAGTTTGAAATGTATTATCAATAGGGTTATGGGTTTTTCTTGAATAGTGTATAGTACCTATCGATGTGTTTCACTCATTTCCGTTGAATTACAAATGATGCAACGCACCATCGATTCGTTGATCGATGATACGTGCCTTCGTTCGTTTTTTTTACTCTTTCTTTTCTTTTTTTTGCTTAGTCGAATCAACTTTTTGTTGATAATTTTATAAGGTATATTTCGTTGTTATCGTTATTATAGGCATCATCCAATTATTCGAACTCGACTATTGAGCTCGAACTCTTGAGCTCAAGCTACTTCTTTATATGTTGTTTATAAGTAACCGATCCTTAAGCTTTTTCAGCTTGAGCTTGTGCTTGAACAACTTCTTGAGCTATGTACTTGGATAGGGAGAATACTTCACCATCCACTCAACCAAAAACAGAAATCCTTTAGATAGATCCGATCATCGTCATTAAATTAGTGGGAAAGCACATCAAAGAGGCTGGCACAATATGCGCTTTTCCATTTCATCCAAGTAGATCAATCGCTTATAGTTGATAAATAAATCGTTGTCTCATCATATAGCAAATCGGCTTTCCGATTAATCGTTCTTTTTCCACAATATTCAATAATGATTTTATTGAATTCATCTAATCCTAAGTTATTTTCGCATTCGACAACTTAAATATTTTCGCATTCGACAACTTAAAAATTTGATTTGCAGTTGCGATTTTTCTGGGGAAGGGGGAGTTGGAGATAATAGAAGTTTTAATGCTTACAATATGTTATCTAAGTTCCATCGGGGAACAATTTCCCGATTTTCTTATCCTCTTCTCTGGCCGAATTACTCGTCCTCTCAGCCCTATCCCCTTCCTGCCAGCCCGGGCAAACTTCCCAATTATTTTCGCTATTTTTTGCCTGGTGAATATTCCAATTGTATGTAGTTATTGTAGCAATGAAAGGTGGTAATAGTTAATGATGTTTTATTTTCCACCTCTCATCCGGGGTGTCTCATGCGTTCGTTGTGATATCGCGTCATATTTCGTTAATCTTTTTCGCTCTTTCTACTTTTTCGTCATTTTGTCCATTCACTCGTCCGAAATCTATTTGCTGTTGATATGGGTGATGTCACCACACCTTAATTTTTCATATTTTACCTGAATAGTTTCGTTTTTCGCGCCTCATTTTCGCTTTTGATATTATGTTTCTTAACACACGTATTATAGCTTTACGAACATTTTACTCTCTATTGTTACTCATATTCGTATATATATATATATATATNTGCTATCTGTGGGTATCGGCCTGTTTTTCGGCCTACCTGCTATCTGTGGGTATCGGCCTGTTTTTCGGCCTACCTGCTATCTGTGGGTATCGGCCTGTTTTTCGGCCTCCCTGCTATCTGTGGGTGTCGGCCTGTTTGTCGGCTTCCCTGCCATCTGTGGGTGTCGGCCTGTTTGTCGCTTCCCTGCCATCTGTGGGCGCTGGTCTGTTTGTCGGCCTGCCTGCTACCCGTGGGTGTTGGTCTGTTTGTCGGTCTACCCGCTAAGTCCACTTTGCGAGTCGCAAAGGCTGCGGTGATGTAATTTAATGAGTAAATATAATCTGTATTACTGTTTAGTTTACTGTCGCCAATTCAGCTTCACCTTCGGCATGGAGATTACAGTTAAGGAGGGGAATCTGCTGCTGTCGGTATAAGGATTCGAAGGATGTTTTGCTTCCTCTGCGGCTTGTTCCGCTTATCCCGAACTCCCGTTCCTTCTTCCGGCCATGCGACTATACTTCTGAGCGTTTTATTTAGGGATGCTCACATGAAGTTTCTTTCTTATAGAGTTATCCAGAGTTTCCCCTTAGGCGACTTGCTGTATATAGTTTTGGTGTCTATTAGTGTGTGTTTCTTTTTGAGGTGAATCTAATAAATTGGAGGGTGAAACATAGTTCTTCTGTTGCTCTAGTCGACTATGTTTATGGTACCACTCTTTAGTTCATTACTTTCGCATTTGTAGCGGTCAATATTATGGTTTGCAGATACTTTGCTTGGAATCTGGGTCGAATCCGAACCAGATTACGACCGTAACTGGGACTCGGGTTTATTTCTTGATCGTATGAGGAGTGATTGAACCCGATTGTGGTCAGATCGAACAAATCTTCATATGGTTGCGGGTTAAACCTGTTGTAGGTCGCGACTTGGGGAGGGAGGTGGGGGTGGGGGGAGATTCGAGAGTGTGCTAGGAGGGGACGATGTTAAACCGAATTTTTGAAGACATTATACTTGATGTGTTTACGCTATTCGATTACATTGCGATATGGAAATGGAAGGTCGAATAAAACATAAATGGTTTTTTTATAGGCAATGTATCAGTTAAGGCGATTAAACGTGGCATGTGAGTCACGAACTTCTTCAAGCAATTCGTTCGAAGATGAGACCGTATTGCTGTAAGTTGATTTAATTTCGAACTCTTTGTTTGCATTTGTTTATCGATTGGTCTTGGTATTGTACCCGATAGGTGTACCACTTGATTAGCATTAATGCGTTTATCTCTTTATCTCGGTATTTGATTTGCAAAAGATCTCTCAAGAATTTTCGCAGATGCGAAAATTCTTGAGAGATTTTTTGTTGAAATTTTTGTTGTTTATTTGTTGTTGAGCTAATTTATTTGTTGAAAAAATCAAAATAAATTGAAAAGCACATCAAAATACTGGCACGATATGTGCTTTTTAGTGTCGCTGTAGTCAAGTGAATCGGTTTTGTAAACTATACAGCACAAAATTTATGAAAAATACAACGAGATGCCTTATAAATTTCTAGACTTGAAACAACAAAAATTGGACGGAATCCAGAAGCGGTCGATGTCGTCCTTACGTCGACAGTACACAGGTATTTATTTATTTTGTGTTTTGTTAGGGCGTATACTTTACCGTATATCCCTTAATAAACACCCTGTCTTTTACTTATTTATTTGTTTATTTATTTATTTATTCATTATTTTTTCACTATATAAGCATTTTGTTTTCCATTTCAGTGGTTTCAAATTGGAAAATGAAGCTTATATTTGCATATATAAACAAATTAGTTCAGTGAAAAGATTATCAAGTTTTTTATTTTTATTAGTGAAAAGCAGAAATAAAGTGTTAAGTTGATATTTGCATTGAAGAAATCGTTTGTTTTAATAATATACCATCCACCTGTTTTTTAGTTTTTTTTGTTATTATTTTTTGAAAGTTTTTTTTTTTGCTTAACATATTTTCTCACATATTATTTTTTTAAGCGAGATGTTTTCGAATTTTGCTTATTCACTTACTTTATTTACTTTTACTTTAATCGGCAAAGCATACATTAAGAATAATTATCTCTTCACATCACTACCATTTCCGATTAGCTGAAGTTATAAGGTAGCATGATAGCATGAAGGTTAGGGCTTAGGCTCATCTCCTGCCCATCGGATACGGACCAGTCGATTCATCGTTGTTCCACTTAGGAGGAGAGTTGTGACCTGCTCCACCGCCCTCGTCCCCATGAGGCCAATGGTTGGAGTGACTCCGTAGAACGATACCAAATAGTCCGGTCGGAGCCTTCTTTAAACCAACTGTACAGTATGCAATACCAAACGAAACTCCACTATGGCATTTCAATAGTATCATGGCTTTTTTCAAAGTTTTTTTCGGACTCCAATGCAACCATTAAATGAAAATTTTTTTGAGGCGATTAAACGACACACTACTTCATTGTGTAATATTGAAAGTTCATTTACGATTGGTTTATCAGTGTCATTAAACCTGCTTCATTGCGTTCCACTCTTTTTCTCTACTTTTTGAGAGAATAGCAATTGATTTATATGAGTTTCACTTCATTGTTTATTCGTTTACCTGAGATATATTAGCCTAATTAACATCCAGCCGTATTTATAAGATCTATACTTTCCACCTGTGAGAGGTTACCATTCAGAAAGTTTACTGCTTGAATTACGGTAGCAGATAAAACGTAAAGATTACTGTTAAAGAATTGTTTGTTTGGATTTTGAGAAAATTTTATGCGCAATTAGTTAGCTGAGCTAATAGTTTTAATTTTTTTTTTCTTAATAATTGCCCAGAAAAGTTTGTTTTATAAAATGTACTCAATTTTTTGAGATTGTAAAGGTTGTTGCATTCATCGTTGAATTTGTTATCAGCACTGACGTCAAGGCTCCGAATTATTGTTGAACAACTCCGGAGTCAGAACTTTTGAAGCGTATTTGCAAAGTTATTTCAAATCAAGCCGTTTGATTGGCTACTGCTTACGAAAAATTGTAGGTATCGAGAGAACTCCGACTAAATATGCAAATGAGTTCAGTGAGGAGTTTGACTCCGGAGTCGTTGATCATGCGATGCGAAATCTATTTGACATTATGAGTGAAGTGAATGAAATGAAGAGCGTGAAATGCAATATTTGAATATTTGAATGCAGTTTTCGTAAGTGATAAATTTTTGCAGCAATATGATATCACGTATTCACTCAACAATAGAAGCAAAACAAGACAAGGATCGTATTGTTTATATTCTCACTGACCAATCATTGAATGGAACCTATATCAACGATTATCGGGTACCGCTTTGAACCATTTCTTTTTCAACTACTATAATTGTTGTTAGTTTTTATTATCTATAATTAGAAAAGTATTTCATAAAAGGGAATTTCGAAGAAAAATTGGAGCGTTTGGAAATGAAAAATAACAGATGTTGGATTTGAATATAAGAAATTGCAACTAATAGATTTTTAATGTCGAACAAAAAGTTTTGAAAGAACAAAGAAAACATGAAAAGTTTCTGTTGAACAATGCTCACTGATGTTTAAGGTGATAAGTGTACGTTTATCACCGTTTTTATGAGCATAGCGCAACAATCGATAGCAATTTGATCGATTTTATAGTTTAAGATGCTGGCAATGTGGGAAGCTAAAAAAATCGTTGAGAACCGATAGAAACGAACATAGAAAATCGTCATTATGCAGCACGTTTTTAGTTGTAGAGAAACTTTATTTTCAGAAGAAAGTTTATAAAAAATTATAAAGTTGGATACTTTAGAAACTTTAAAAGAAACGTTATAGAAGAATCGCAGTAAATTTTGAAATATAAATAACTGTAAGTCATTTTTTAATAATATATTGCTGCAATATATTATAAAAAATTGGAGAAATATATTGGCAACTCCAATATCCTTTCCACATTCTGTTGTCATATCAATGGGCGAAAGCTTCAATTTGCTATGAACATCATAAAGTTGAGATTTTTCATCGATGGAGTTTAATATTATTGCAAACAATTATCTGAGGGTATTATTTATTTTTGTGCAAAATTGCTGCAACTATTTTTATATTTATAGCAATTAAAGGGAAATCAAGATTCAAAACAAGTAATTCGCATCGATTGCGTTCTTAAGTTTCTGCCGTTGTGAATCAAGATTGAAATCAGGATCCAATTAAAGCTGAGAGTGCAGAGTCATCTCCTTCAGTTCCAGACTTTAGGAATCCCATTCCGGAGTTATCCGTCAGTAGGGGGAGAAGAGGGTTGTATTTTTCAGTTTCCGTTTTTTTTCTCGGGAAAGAGGGCGGTAAGAGGAAGTTAGTAATTTACCTGTGGGTAGCAATAGGTGCAGATGGTCAACATGAATGTTTAGGAATGAAGTTACATCTAAATCAACGCATCGGCTCGATCCATTTCTCCGAGATGATACGAGCTTAGGCATTTTTGGTTTCTTTAATTTAATCCATTAAGGGCCGGTATCGTTGACGATTTTCTGTAAAATGCATCAAATGCAGTTGATTTGAAGAACACACCCACTCATCTATCGCTTCCTTTGATGTTGCTTCGGTTATTGATTGTGGCAATCGGTTTGATTTACGCAATCAAGAAGGCCGAACTGGACTTAGGGATATGACAATGAATGCGTAGGTTGATAGGGGCGTTAGATCTTCGACTAACCAGATCTTCGACTAGCCACCAACAGGTTGGTTACACCTGTGCATCTTCATATTCGTCATATTATTTGTGCATATATTGGTAGGAAAGGATTCTAAGTGGACCTGAGGTCATGCTGGATGAACCTGAGGTCGTGCTTGTGATTCTCAAGTATTGTTTGTAGGCGAAAGGTCCAACTGAATTGAAACCGGGTGATATTATTAAATTTGGTCACGTAAATGGTGCGGCAATCCGAGCTGGATGTCATGGACCACAGCACAGCGCTGAATTCACCTTTATTGTAAGTTGTTATTATTTAATCATATCATGCATACTTGTTCGACTTACCGTATTTTCTTGAATATAAACCCTCTTAAATGGAGCTATTTTGTCTTCTGCTGGAGGCCGCTTCACTTTTTTCGATGGAAGTTCCCTCCATCGCGTTGAATTCGTATCCATAAATGCGACAATTCAACTTGTATTTATTAACGCAACAGAAGGTATTGATTGAACTGATAAAGGAAATACGGTCTCGAATAAGGTGTTCTCGAATTACAGTAATTGCTATCTCATCGTAATACAATTACAGTAATACAAACAAATGTGGTATATATCGTATAGGTTTTGACTAGTCAGGTGTCGTTTTTTAGAGTTTTATTATGTGAGGAAGTTTTAGTCATTTTGGGCTAATATTGGTATTTCGATTGTAAAGATGGTTTTTTTTTGTAATCACACCACTCTATATATCTGTGTTACGTACCAATTTATCTGTTTTCTCATTATTTCCTTCACTGTTTTCTTTCATTTCCGCTTCTTTTTTCTTTCTGATTTGTGTTAACAGTTTGATATCACTAAGGTAAAATACCCGGATCACCGATGAGTGTAATTGGTAGATAATACTTGTGCCCGGAGTTTTTTTTTCTTTAATTTCTATTTCTTCCCATGTTGTTATGTCTCAACATTGGTGTGAATTGCACCTAGAGAATGGGTGTGGTTTAAAACCATAATTCTGCATATGATTTTAATTTAGATGAAATGTTGTGAAATATGCTCGAAGTGCAAAATTCGTGAAATCCTTTTAGGCGCCTTTTAAAATATTCTATGAAATCTAAAAAATGCAATATGTATTTTCGCATATTTTTTTAGGTAGTAATCGTGAAAATACATAAGTAATGAAAATAAACTAAAAAATACATAATAAGCGATTTTTATAAAGTTTGCCAAAAAATAGCATGATTGGCAATGTCATATTTACCTATATTTGTGTTTATGTTCAACTAAAATGATTGTAGCAGAAAATCCATAAGGGTTGCAACAATGGATATTGCCAGATATAATTCACATTGTAGAGCCATTTTTTGCCACGATTTGACACGATTAATCTAATATAGATATCCCAAATTAATTTTGATTCGTAACCGGTCGGTTGCGAACTTGAAATGATTTTGTTTGAACATTTATATGACCGGTCGGTTATGCTTGAGGAAAATCTGAGGCAATAGTTCATTATTATTTATGTAATATGAGTAGCGCTGGTAAATGGTTGAAGATGGGGTTGTTTTTTTTTTTTTTTTGAAGGCAGCCGTTTGTCTAGTTTTTTTGCGCATTCTTAGCTATTAAAGCGAAACACATGTATATTAATAGTGTTTTGTGTGCATTGATAAAACTAATTGATTATAAGCGAAGTTACAAAAAGCACATATCGCGCCAGATTTGATGCCGTGTTTTCCTTTTCATTGATTACATTTGTAATGCTTAGGAATAACTTGAGGTGAACACATTTGTCTATGAGTTTTTTTATTCCGAATATGTTTTCTGCGATCAAAAACACAGACAGTTCATTCGTATCTTTAGTTTTGTTGATTTATGATGATAGTAATTGTCATTTCGGTTCGATTGATATTCGGTTTTTTTTTTACTGTTCAACGATACGAATACCAAATCTATATGTATAACTTTAATATTTAAAAATTACTGTATATAAGCCAGTTACGATTAGCAGTAAGTGGACAGTGGCCGAATAGCAGTTTATTCATAGATAGTGACCAATAAGTGACCACTAACTTCGGTATTTAGATTATTTTAATGTTTAGGGTTATTACTTGCTTGATTCTTTTATTCGAACATAAATTTCATATAATGAAAAAGTTGGATATGAATTTCGAATCGAGGCGATAAGGAAGTGGGGAGACCGGAGCACACTGATGAGTATGAGAAAGAAAAGATCACTCCTGTTCCCTTCTCCCCCACCCTCATTTAATGAAGGGAAAATTTTCTCCAAATATTCGTCGGCGATGATGTTAGAGATCGAGATGACGATGAGAGTCTTAAGAATAAGAATAAGATAGTTTGCTTTGAGTGACACTCTGTTCTTGAAATAGCGTTCATAGATGTGCTTCATCCTTGTCGTCGCCAATTTGAAAAGGGGATGAGGGGATAGGATATACAACATGCAGCCGCAATGCCAAAGTTAGGCAGAAGCTGTCGAAAAAAGGGAAATAGTAGAGGAAAAAATGGAAAAAAAAAGAAAAAAAAGTGGAAAACTGCAAGGGAAGCACTTTCGGAGTTATTGCTTAACATTCAGATACAATACTTTAAAATTTATCGAAATTGGAATAAAAATAAACTGGTTTGAGCTTATTTAAAGAATTTTTCAAAGACCGATTTATTTTTGCTATATATTACTGAAAGCACAGTAAAGATCAATTAAAATGACCCCTCTTCCCGGATCAATATAGGAGTAGATGAGCAAGGAGAGACCAAAAAATTGGTGTAGAGGAGGGAGAAGGGGTGGTGATGAGTTCATCTTCGGTCACTTGATTAAATTCGACAATAGTTTCGTTCACTGTTGACTTAGACAATGTTATTCCCCAAAGAATAAGCCGACGAAATCTACTTTGTTAGTTTACAGTTTTGTTATTTAGAAAATTGGCACCATACCTGTGAGTAATTATTTATGATAATTTTAGAATGATTTGATTTTGAACGTAGTTTACTAGCAATATTAGCATATTTTAATGCTTGACAGACGATAAAAGTAAGTGATAAGAGTTAAGGAGTATATCTAAGATTAAGTGATAAGAGATAAAAGTTATATTTAATGTTAAGTGATAAGAAATAAAGATAAAATTTTCGGAAAGATTTATAAAAATCTGAATTCATTTGGTCATAAGTTTAATAGTTTGGTGTAGCGATACGATTTGGCCATCCATATTCATATAAAAACACTAACATAACATTTTCAGGCAATTAAGGTCAATTGCTTTGTTTTGGAAGAAAAAGAAATAGCATATTTATATGATATGATTTTATTTTTTTAAATTTTATTAATATGCTAGAAATAGAAGAAAAGATGAACAAACGAGAATAGCGACCAGTCGGCTGGTTGGTTTCGATGAGACAACAAATCGTTGTGTAGAAAGTAGTGTGATAATGTGACATAACGAGAGAGAGGACACGTTATTGGGTGGCAATAGTCGGTTGGCATCAACGACGATTCGACGACCGCAGAGACAAAGAAAATAAACATTGTAGGAGATGAACGATAATTGAGAGTACCGAGCACGTACGCTGTCGGCGTGTGCTGCAATTCAGCTCTGGTGAAATGTGTCAATGATACCTCCCACTTATTGCATATATTCGAAACCCCGATCACTTCAACATTACGAATATTCCCCTCCCCTATTCCTCTTCCATCCACTTCCCGTTGGGTAGTTTTTCGTGAATTTTTACATATTTTAAGAAATTATTCTAATTTTATGGGTAATAAAAGTCGCATTCTGTTGATCCATTTCAGCACTTGTTGCGTTTGTTTGCCGCATTTTTTTTGGAGGTTTTCTTTTGTATTTTTTCCCCTTCTTTTCCTGTCATTATGTGAATAGTATTTTGGAAACATTGAACATGTGTAAATGTTTTAATTAGGTAATAAAACTATGGGAACTTTACAGATGCTTCAGTTATGTCGGAATGATGTTTAGTGGTGCATAGCTTGATGCATCGGATACAGACCCGTACGGCTCGTCATTACTCAATATTACTACTATTGGTAGCTATATCTTCAGTTATTTACTGCTTCGCCTAAATACTTCATATTACTATTTGTAATTCTCGCTGTGATATTACTAATTATTTATAAGTAATTACTAGTTAGTGATAGTCCTCCTATGAAATTTACTCAATATTACTACTATTGGTAGCTATATCTTCAGTTATTTACTGCTTCGCCTAAATACTTCATATTACTATTTGTAATTCTCGCTGTGATATTACTAATTATTTATAAGTAATTACTAGTTAGTGATAGTCCTCCTATGAAATTCCTACATAGTCAAGAGTAGAAGGCAGAATATAGGATTGTCGAAAATGAAAAGGTTGGCGATGCCCCAATTCCTGGGAAAGTTGAAGATAAGGCATTCAGGGGATCCGTGGGATGGGGTTTCCCGAGGTTTCCGTTCTTCGTACAGCCTTATATAAAGTCATATCGTTGTATAGAGTGGAGTCTATTTGTTGGTCATTGATATTGCTAATCCTATAGCATGATCTGTATGACCGTTTAAATGTGGCGATACCCTTCTCTTCTCCAGTTTCAGTGCTTGCAAATGCGTATAACAAGATCCTTAAAATTTTTGCACCGATGATTATAATAAATAAATAAATAAATGGCTAATCGTCGTGAGCCATTACCATTGCTAACTTTCTGTCAACGCAAAATTCCATAGCAATTGCGGTAGTTTTCTTTTGGTGGATTGCTCATGTAGGTGTAAAAAATACCGATCATAAATATAGGTGCACTCGTCTGGTCAGAATTTTTTTCTTTTTTTTTTTTGGAAAGTTCTAATGTGCAATTCGCTCCAATTTGATGAAACTTGGCAATGACATAAGCATCGCTAATATTGATCCTAGACAGGAATAGAAATCATCATCTGTCACGTTATATACCCGCAGGGCATGAATCATAGCTGGTTATTGCCGCCTATATAATTTGATGATGCTCTAAGAACATAATGAGGTCCACTTCATCGTAGATCAAAAAGCATTACACTTTTAATTTGATCCTCCCAAGACCTATTAATGAGTTGTTTTGCAAAGAAATTAAAGTTTAGGTGTGGGATCTTAAGTTACGGGATATTGGTTTGCGTGATTTTACGGGTACGATTTAGTTGTTAGATCCAAAATCTGTGGGAAGGGTTCGATACTTACCCATTGAAATTCGTTGGAATAGATGTGATGGAGCTTGCGTTAAAATATACCAAGGGTAAGGAGTGCTTCATTTATATACGTTTATCTGTAGGGCAAAGATACTACCCCATTCCCCTATCCTTCTGTTCCCCTTCCCCTCCAAAAAAGTTCTGCTTCGTCTATGATTTAGATTTCTTCGCTTTATTGCTCAACTTTCTGCATATTATCGAAGTTAGAGAATCGTGCATGGCTATGGAATAAGTTAGAAAGCATATTAAAAAGATCGGCGCGATACGCGCTTTAGCAATTATGTCGATTAGGCTAATTCGTTTAATAATTCTTCAATAAGCAATAAAATATACGTGAAGATATATTTTAAATCTAATCATTTGCTTATAAAAATTAAGCAAAGTTTTGCCATATTTTGTTCTGCTTGGCAAATGTGTGAAATGCTCTTTCATAGTTAACGGGATCGATCTAATAATACATGTTCTAGATTTGTCGTTTGAATTGTTGTATCCAATCTTGGGTCTTTAGTGCTTCTGAGTTTGAGACTAATGAACAGACAGACACAGATAGACATTTGCATACATTTAAATGCTGTAATATATTAATGTTTCAATTAAAGAGCCGCTTATTTTGCTTTTAGAATGATGAAGTAATTTTTTAATGAATGAAATTTTTTTTTTGGATTTTTGCCAGCATTGTTATGTAATGCTGAATTTTTTTTTTTGTCACAGATCATTGACGTATGTTTCAATGCGTTTAGTGTAGTAGTGATAAGAAACTCATAGCTATAACGAATCATTATCAGTGTTGCATGAATGGCGTGTTAGCTAATTGATTGATTTTATAGGTGATCATTATGTATTGATGAGGCAATTACTCGATTATGACTAGGTTATATTTCAACCCAGTGATATATCCTTAGAGATCGTATCCGTCCGCTTATAAGCCCTGGGCTTGTAGCTTGTACAACGCTTATGTTCGAGATGAGTGAACTTGAATTTGTTTCCAACTCAATCATAATTATAGTCGTGATGCAAAAAGAGTAAAAGAAACTTATTATTGTAAAGGTGCTTAGTGAGTGTTCAATGGACAACATTGTTCTCGTGCTTTGAGGGGTGGACAGCCTTCAGGTTGGTGTGGTAGGGTGGACAGCCTTCAGATTGACGGGGGGGGGGGGGGGGGCTTACTTAAATTCATTCAGTAGAATAGGGGATGTCTATAAAATTAGATAATAGCGTTTCATGTTTAATATTAGGAATATTTTATTCAGATACTTATAAATGCTTATAATATCGGCTTGATGATTTGTAAATTCCCTAATAATAAGTGCAAAGATTTTCTTAGAGAATTTCTTACCGAATACTATATATATTTCATTTATTCTTTTTTTAAATTGTTATTGTCCTTTATTGTTTCCCTTTTTTTAAAGAAAAAAAGAGTCCCTTTTTTCTTTATTGTTTTTCTGTTCTCTCTTCTTCCGCCACCCCCTCCCTTTACTTTTCCCCTCCTTCTCTGTGGTCTTTCCGTCTGAAGTTACCACTATGTTTTTTTATTTATTCTTTTAATAATTGGTTTTAGGATGCAATTTAATTAATCAAAAAAGAAAAAACTAGCCAACATTAAGACGTAATCGCAGTATTGTCTATGAGTGATTACCCATCTGTAAACTGGTCTCTCTTTTTCGACGGCAATTCTACGCCATATCTTTTTTTTTTCAAGTTGTCTATCTATGGTATGTCCCCGTTGTATTATCTCTTCTCGTCGGCACTCTGTCGTCTACGATTCGTCGAATGACCATTGTTTTTCTTTGTGTATTATATCCCATACGGATGTACATTCCATTTGATTCAAATGAACTATGAGATTAAGACGAATTTCTATGAGAGTGTGATTATCAAAATTGCAGCCTTAGTAAAAAAAAGTTTATTTATTACGAAAAAAATTTTTTTTTTTCAAGTTGTCTATCTATGGTATGTCCCCGTTGTATTATCTCTTCTCGTCGGCACTCTGTCGTCTACGATTCGTCGAATGACCATTGTTTTTCTTTGTGTATTATATCCCATACGGATGTACATTCCATTTGATTCAAATGAACTATGAGATTAAGACGAATTTCTATGAGAGTGTGATTATCAAAATTGCAGCCTTAGTAAAAAAAAGTTTATTTATTACGAAAAAAATTAAATATTCAAGAAAATTTTTACGAGTAACTGGAAATCCTCTATCCACTGATGCTATGTATGGAAGAGCAAACCATAGAAAGAGCGGAGAGGGAATGTCCTTCTATATTTTGCGTTTTAGTACGTCAATCTCTAATGATTTCCTTGTGCAAATGGTTGTGATCAGAATATTGCAATGATTTTATTTATTTATTTATTTTTTGTTTATTCCTTTATTTACTTATTTATCTATTTATTTATTTATTTGTTTATTCATTTATTTATTTATTATTCTATTTATTTATTTATTTATTTATTTATTCATTCATTTATTTATTTGTTCGTTTATTATTTATTTGTTACAGGATCAAAATATCGCTATATTTTATTTGATTTTACATAAGCGTTGCATTGGAAAAATCATTGAAAGTTGTAGTTATTTTTCGTAGTTTTTCCTTATACTCATACAAAAATCTTAGGAGGCGTTTTATTCATTAAGGTGATTTGAGATTTTTTCAAAAATTGACTGAATAAAAATTGCGAAAAAGCAATTGACAGACGTTATTGACAGCTTTAGCAGCATTCTTTCAGCGAAGAGGAAGGATGCTACTAATTTCTCATGCGAGAATGAAACTTTTAAACATTACGGAAGCAGTATTTGCATGATTCTAAATGCTGACGAACTGTATAAGAAATCCTCATTCAGATGCCACGAGAAGGGAAGGAGGCGGAAGAATAATATAACGAAGAAAAACAGTAAAATTTTTCCATGCCTAGAGATAGTACTCAAATACACGAATGGGGCTGGGTGTGGTCCCATGGTCCCGTTCGTGGTTCCGTTTCGCTAGATGCCGGAAATGCTTTGTCAAAAGAAAAGCCTTAGGCAAAGCTTTCGATGAGTTCAACAAATCATTTCTAGCGGTTTTTTTTTTCTCTACAAATGAATAGTGCAAAAGCGGTGTATACCTACCCATTCGTTCACACATTTCCCTGTAATGAATCAGAAAGAAATCTTCAGTGTAATCGTTTTGAGTTCCCATTTCGGAAAAAAAAACCCATCTCCCACATTTGAACTACTTCATTTTATGAACTCTTGGTTTTCCCTTGAGAGGGGGTATTTCTTTGTTTCTATTCGATAGGTGAGAAATATTTGGTTGGAAAACTTCCATTAAAGATTCGTAGGGTTCTTAGAAGGTATGGAAATTAAACTCCTCAGGAGTTTTTTCTTTATTGGAGAGAGGGGGGGGGGGGGGGTTGACATGGTTATAAAACGCGCGACTTTCCTACGAACACCGGAAGTCGTTTTTCGGAGCATCAAGATTTGAATGAGAAAGGGGAGGGGGGAGGGGTGCTCTTCCGCCGTTGCGCTATCAGCCGAATATTTGAATTGCTTAAATTATAAACAGATATTTTCGAGAGTCGAAGAAATTTTTGCACTCATCGATGATCTCGATGCAATCAAAGATGTTCTTAGGTCATTTTTTAAAATGCACATCTCCTTACTATCTAAAAAGCACGTTTTGTGCTCTTTGCTTTAGATCGCTTCAGAACTGAATTATTCATTTCTCATAGTTTAAAAGTGGAAGTTTTTCTGAGGAATGCATTTACTGCAAGAGTAGCAAACGAAAATGCAGAAAAATGTTTCAATGGAATTGCATTTCTACGAGAGAATTCCTTTAGAAGAGCGAATTTTAGTCACGAATGTCTTATTTCTATGACAAATATTTATTTATTCTTATGCATTGTTCATTGCTTTATTTATTTTAAGTCAAATATTTTACTTATTTATTATATTTATTTACTTTTATTAATTCCTTATCGCCTATTATGTCAAGGGAGCGTGTAATTTGCTAAAATGCCCATTGGGAATTTATACGGGAAATTCTCGTTGAATTTCTGTTAGCGTTGGAAACCCATCCTGAAGAGTAAGTTCATGATTGTTGCGCATATATAATCATGTTTGTCGTTCTTTTTGATATAGTTGTGCATGTGTTTTTCGCTCAAATGGCGATTTGCGTAAATGAGGATTCGCTATTATTTTTGCGACTTTTAGGATATTCTTGCAATTGCGTTCGCTATTTTTTTTATTGACGATTGTATGATCGATGTTTGAAAATTTGGCGATTTGATCGATTCTACAATTAATCTATCTCCTTCGTCTCGTTTGCCGATGCCATATTATCAGAGACAGACGAGAAGATAGAGATATTTTGATTTGTAGCACAACTCTTGACGATTGACAAAGAAATTCCTAGACAACTTGCTTGTAGATCAAATTTGATTAATCTATATATACATATATATATATAGTGATATACGTTGTTTCCGTGATAGTGAATAGGCATTAAATTAGTGTCGTTTTTATTGCCTTCTTGTTACCCTCTGAGCGTATCTTTTATTTCGATCACTAAATCCATCGTTTTTATGAAATCGTCAATATCTTTCAAGTCATTTCGGATCATGATGGATATAGAAAAAATAGCCCGACGAAAGGATTGATCGTTGCGCTGAAATTTTTGTTCCTCTGAAATGTGGATTATTCTGGATGGGGATTTTTCTTCGATTTTTTTCCGAGGTTCTACTACGTCGTGGTCGTCTTGTGCATTTGTTCTCCCCCCCTTTCCATCTACCCTCCTCTGCATTTCCATTTGCACACCATTGATCTATTTTCACTATTATTTCTCACTGTTATTGCTTATATGAAACACTACAAAACCTTTCGTTCCCACTTAATAAATGCCCCTCACCTATTCATAATTATTCTTTTTCATCAACCCCATCCTACCGTTCGATAATTGTGTTTTCTTTATTTACTTCATCTCCCTCTCTCCTATTCTGTAAATATTTTTGTAATTTGTATTGTTCTTTGTTTCTTTCTTTTTTACTTTATCCCTCCTATTCCTATCGATCACTGTCATCGAATCTAATTTATATCAATTGTTCTTATTGAGTAGATGCAGTAATTGCCTAGTGCACTTTAAAAAATAATTTTTATCTCTGAATAATACCTCTAAGATGCAAAATCTTCCTCTCGATGTCTTACTCATATACTTTTTCATCTCTTTTTTTCTTTTTTTTTGTTTTTTTCGTCTATTTTCACTTTTCTAAAAATTAAATTCGCAATCGCATTAATTTTCGCATGTATGAACATTTTTTTTTTTTTTATAACGTGTCGATTAATCTAGAAATTCTGAACAACTAGGAAAATTCCTAGGATGTTGTAATCGAGCTTGATAACATTGATATGCTAGAGGTCCTGAAAATCTCGATCTGGCTATATTGACCACTCTCAAAAATCTCGAAAATCCAGAAAAGTTTGTGGATTTTAGAAGCGACCATGAGATTTTCCGGCTGTGACTTCCTTTTAGATCATTTCATCACAGTAATAGAAGTTCTCCATTGTTTGAAATTATATAAGTAGTTAGTTATATTGTATAATAATTGGGTAATATACTGGGAATGCTAACCCTTTAGAGGGAAAAAATATTACCCGTTCCCGAGGGACCATGGTGTTGTAATGAAGGAGTACGGCTTTAAGATATTTGAAACGCTAACTATGTTTATGATCGATCAAACGGTTTTGAATTGCAAAAAAAAAAACGTTGGTCAATATCCATTGTTAAGCGTTTGCGTTGAACTATTGTTTCCGGCGACTGAAAAAACCGGAGAAACCGGAGACATTGCCGGATATTTTTTATGGTGCATCCTGGTTATGTAATTACTAGGCAGTAGTCTTAATTGTACTTATCTGAGTTTTTTTTTGTGATGATGACCTAAATTCAAATTCAGGTTTAATTGGTCTTTCATACTTTTGAAAGTGTTAGATTATCTTACCATTGAAATTATTATAGTGGTAGACGTTGAGGGTAGAATAAACTTCACTGTTGAATATTGTGCTAACTTTATATTAAGAAACAATGCAAGTGGACATCCAAAAAGAGCGTAAAATAGAGCACTGCAAGAGAAATGAAGTATACGGCTTTAGCCTGCTTACTCGAACATGACCTGAAATTTATCAGGTTTACCCCCTGTAGCCCTCTTCCCTCCCCTTCCCTCCTCTCCACTCCGCTCTTCTCCCCTCCTCTTCGCTCCCGTCCCTCTATCGACTCCGAGTTTTATTCCTTTTGTCTAATCAAATACTAATTCACAACTGGTGGAAAACCTTTTTTTTTCGCCTAAAAATAGTGCATCGATTGGATTTCATTTATTGTTTATTTGAGCCGGATATCGAATTTTTTTTCTGTTTGGATCATCCAACTTGATGTTTTTTGGCGGTGCAGACGGCTGTCGTTATCGGGATATTGACGTCATTTAAAGACCAATTCCCCGGCACCTTTGATCGTATTTACCAATTTAGCAACAGCTACGATAATGACCTACCTGAGCGAAATTGAAGCACTTGAAAAGACAACTGTCTGGCTATGCTTACAATAATGGTCTCTTTTTCTCTTATTTTTGAGCTCGTCGTCTTTCATGTTTTATCTCTGAGCTCATTTGCTTTGCTTTATTGTCATAGCGATGCATCATTATTTTTCAAAACCTTATTTGTGTGAGTGCTATTATTTTACTGTTGGGAAGAGAAAGGGGGGAAGTGGGGGGGAGGGGGATAGTTACAGGGTGTGCATTACAGGAACAGATGGAAGGTACAGTAGAAGAAGCTTCGATTGCCCGTAATATTTAAATACCGCAAAAGCAGTACATGCAATTTCGAGTTGAGTGGAATAAGGTACCATTGCGATCTCCATCTCCCCTCCATCCTTCCCCATTCTTTGATCATCAGATCTGATGTGATCTTATGGTAGATTATTTCAGTTCGAAAAGGCACCACCGGATCGTATGGAGAGGAGACGACCGATAACGATAGTGGGTAGTGCAAGAAATGCAACCGAAACGAGTACATTACCTACACAGGTAAATTTTTATTTCTTCGAATTGTTTCGATTTCGTTTTCGTCTTCTAAAAATTGAGGAATTAGTTTTTGATGGTATATAAACTTCTAGTCTAGGTGCAACGTGGTGTTTTGATTATTGTATCATTATTCGTATGGCAAAATTAGTATAACTACATAGTCGATTTAAAAACTAAAACGCCTCATAACCGATTTGAAAGTTAGAGCGCTCTACATCAAATATGCAACGAGTTTCCTCTATAACGTTTTATGAATAGCTGAATATATGTGATTCACCTTAATGGCATTGATTATCAACGCAAATTTTAGATGTTGAGTAGCGATGCGAGGAATCTACATTCAACTCAACGATTGCCACTTCCAACAACATCGGTGGATTTTCCAAATTGGCAAAATGCAGGTGCAACAACGAATCCGGCCACATCATTCTACAATCTTCAAAGGTTACCTGGCTATTATTCGGCAGCATTCTCGCAACTCAATCCAGCCTATCTTCAATCACTTTGGCAACAGAATCCATGGCAGCAACCAGCCGCTGCCGCACAGCAATTGCAACAGCAACAACAACATAAACAACAGCAAGGACTCATGGTTGGTGTTGTTTATGTTTCTTTGTTCATGGTGTGGGTTCTAATAAGAGTTGAATAACATATGATCTTCTTTGAGTTTAGTGCTGTGAGGATGGCTGATTTAAAAGAAGAGTGGGGAGGGGGNGTGAAAATAGAGAGTTTTTTATAAGTTCATTCGAAATAAAGAGGGCAAAAAGATTGGTGTGATTTGTTGAATAATATTTCTTATAATATTTCAGTGTATTTTGTTTAAAAAATATAACACAAACAATTTGAGCAGTCGGAATCTCTAATGGACTCGTCATGGATGACGGCTTCGGTGGCATCGGATCTCGGAGTTCAGTCGTCGGCCACCACTGGAGGTCATTTTCGTGCACCTACCCTACAACAGGCTGTTCCTCATTCACAACCCCTTGCATCGTCGACTGCATCGATGCATGCTGCTGTTGGAAGTCAGAATCCACAATCGGTGGCTCGATTTGCAACCAATTTTGCTGGTGGGATGATGCCGGCTGGTGCTAATCTTCTCACCTCATTCGCCCAACGTATGTGCCAGCAGCCAAGCACATCAGCTGTGGCTTCCGGTGCGGTGCCTTCAAATGCAGCGGCGATGGCGGTTGCTGGATTTCCATTATCTACAACTTCGCATTTAGCCACTGTGGCGTCATCGTCACCTGCAGTTGTAGCCACGTCGGCGGCTTCACCATCTCCGAACGTTGAGAACGTGAAACGAATGGAATGCGACAGTTCGGTGCCTAGTCCGCCGAAGACACAGCAATCGGCGGTCAGTACAACAACAGCAACCGGTGGAAGTAACGTGGCAGCAAGTTTCCATTCAAGATTGCTTGGTGCATCGTCATCATCTATAACAAATGTGAAGCCGACAAGCTCAAGTTCTTCGACAGCTGCAAACAATAGTCTAGTGGCTACTAATAATTCGAGCATAAGTTCATCGGTATTACCGTCGAGTTCGGCAACTGCTATGCTTTTGACGCAATCAAAGAGCACTTCTAAAGTGGTGGCCAGCACGGTGGTTGGCAGTAGCGTTGTGGCAGCTGAAACGACAACCAAACAACCACCAGGTAAGGATGTTTTCTTTGTGAATTTTTTTTTTCGCGATGACACATCTTAATAGGATGGTATGAATAACTTTTCGACCCGTGTGCAGTCGCAGCGAATGTGAGAGTGGGGAGGCGAGGAGGGTAGGGGTGGAGGGGAGGAGCAGCAGGTGGATAATTTAGTGAGTTTGGGAAATGATAGGAATTACTGTTCTAGAAAATCTTGCATTGAATTATTTGATAGTGCGCTAACTCTATCGAGGACTTTCTAATGAAATTTTCAAGGAGAGTTGCTTTTTTTATTAATGACTATGGCATTTTTCGAACATTTAATTTCTTTTTTTTTATTGTCACCTTATCATTAATCGAATATATTTTACTCTGAAATATTAAAATATTGAAATGGTTTTTACATATATTAAGGAAAAAGCGGTATTTTAATTATTGGGTGAGAAATATATTATGGTATTGGATAGTTGGTCAAGAATTATGATACTAGTAAGATGCAGTTGTAATTAGTTATAGTTGAGATAAAGTATGCCCGAATTGTTAAGTCAAATTTTTCAAAATTTAGGCAGAAATGTGATTGATTAAATGCGATGATTTTTATTGTTTATTTAACTGCATCCGTTTAAAAATAATGATATCTCGATGCTGTGTCAACGATTTTGTCGGAATATGTAAGGTTAAGATATATGAATTCTTTAGACCTGCCTAGTGTCTGATATAACCGGATAGGTTATATCGTCTCCCGGCGATATTTGATTGTGGTGATGAAATTCCGCATAGGTTTGGTCGTCTACCGGCGATGTTGGATTGTAATGACGAAATTATGCGATTATAGATGAGGCGCGTACGCAAATCGATGATGAGATTTCACGACCAAGGTTTTCACCTGCTTCACCGTCTCCGGAAACGGCACCAGCAAAAGAACCTGCACCCACCAGTGTTGCAGAACCTTCGCGAACTTTGACCTCAAGATCCCCTGTGGCAAAACCTGAAAGCACAATACTGTCGCCGAGAGAGCGATCTCGATCCAGATCACCTTCACATCATTCACCTAAGAGTGAGTATATGACTGCGACATTCAAATGTTATTTCAGTGATTAGGGAGGTGATGCTTGAGCTATTAGTATTTCAGTGATTAGGGAGATGAGGCTTGAGCTATTAGTACGTTTTGATCAGTTGCATCATCTTTGAAGTCACCTACAACTGCACTTTATGGTGGTATGAAGGACTTTTAGAGAGTTTCTTGCATTTATGATGTTAAAGCTTGGAAAAACCATTGTACAGGTTTTTTTTGCACTTTTAATGAAATTATTGTGTTATACACATTGATAGATAATAATGAGGCAAATATTGCAGCAGTTTTTATGACTCCTAAAAGGCTCCATCGGCTTCGAGGTGCGATACTTAGCAATGCTTAATTTATTCGGTCAGAAATATCGAAAATCCGTAAAATAAAAATTTTATAAAATCCATAAAATTTTTTTATAAATTTTATTGTACGTTCCAAGCCGAAATTTTTTTTTTTTGCAACCTTGTTGAGTCGTTTACCCACCCTTTGGTGGCGGGAAATGAATTGAAAAAACACCTTGTTAATATGGGAAGCAACTTTTTTAAAAATTCAATTGCCCTTTAATTACTTTAAAATCACATTAAAAGTTTCTACATTCAGGACGAGGTCATGGCCACTCGGAGTCATCGCGATCGCGTTCCCCAACACCGCTAGCATCCGATCAGGAAAAAACATCGAGCAAAAAGAGCAGGAAGAGCAACGAGGTAACGGAAGATATCCCAATATTTCCCCTTTAAAGGTAGTATTAGAGTGTGATTGACCTAGATAACTATATCCATTAAAAAAAATGTAAATTCATAAAGCGTTTGGGGGATTACATTACATTCTGCACGAAAAGAAATTAGTCGTCCTATTTTATCAACACTCTTTTATATGAGCACGTTATAAGAGGTTTAGTTGCCGATTTATTCACCTTCTAGTTCAAACTACTGAAATTTAATTTCCCTACCATTTACCTGCACAGAGTGCAGTGCTTATTCACTGATGGGGTATTGTTTTTGCGGCATAGAGCCATTATGTATTATAGAAGTAGGGGATTGTTTATGTCATAGGTGGAGAACAGTGTGTTAATTAACTGGTAAAGCTTCGATGATGAAATATGGTAAGTAGAAGTTAGACTGAAATTGGGTCGACAGATGGAACGACCAATGAGAGCAGAGCTTTTAGAATTTTGATGGCATCTCTTGTCTGGTGGGGGGGGG
>QEWY01001932.1:1045-107990 GCA_006503575.1 Baylisascaris schroederi | reverse complement strand
AGTGCCCCTTTTTCGACTAGTCCAACCTTAAAATGAATGTAAGTAGAGAAGGAATTCCGACGCTAAGCAAGCAAAGCGGCAAGAAGAAAGGCGATGCGAGGCGCACCCGAGCACAGATGCGACATCTAAATGACGAACTAAGTGGATGGCGACCTTTCTTAAGAAATGTAGGAGATTTGTAATTTAACGCGTGCAAACAAGAAACCGGTTGCTGTGGTACGCATACATCACTACGCCTTCCGCCTTCTCACGTTCACATCCGCCAACTATAATAGTGGAGATCCATCGCTCTCATTTGGTGCAAGCCATTACGCATATGACAGTGGTTGATTTGGTTATCGAGCAGCAGCAACCACTTCATCAATCACGCCATCAAACAGCAGATAAGCCCTGCCCACGTCCACTATACTATGTCAAATTTCGTCATCAACATCAACTCCTCCCTACTCATCACAGGGGAAATTTAAGTTGCCTTATTAGGCGAAGAGCGAAGTGACCAGCTTAACGATTCAAACAAAGAGCTGAAGTGACTGCCTTAACGGTTCAGACAAAGAGCTGAGGTGACTGGCTTAACGGTTCTGCCATTAACTCGGTCACTTCCGCTCTTTGCCACTCGATGTCGAAAGAATTTGACACACCTATACGTAGATGATCGAATTTGCATCATCATTACGCAATATTATTTGCGGCAAATCAAAGGATCCGCAAAGGCAATACCGTACATCACAAAATAAACACCTCAAAAACAGTTGTTTCATGCTGTTAACAAGTGATGAAAACCATATACTCGATGCGGTTCGCGTTCATCGCCTCACAGTTGTCGTACTGAAGTTCACGAGGCAACCTGAACTTAAAAACACCTAACTTACATGAGTGAAAGAGTTAGTCAGTGGTGACTAGCAAGAATGTTTCCGCGAACAAGGATGATGGTGAGGTAGAGATGGTAGGAATCACCAACACTGCTAAATGAATCGGCGGATGGAGATGAATCATTGCAATATTGGTATCGTGGCCAAGACAAGCTGTATACAAAAGTGGGTCATTACGAAAGACATGACGTTCACATTGCCGACAACTTTTTGTACGCCTCGCAGGAAACATTGGAAACGCACAAAGAAAAGCAGAAAGATGCCGTCTGCAGAAGTGACGTGAAGGGCGGTGGTGGTGGCTGACCACGATGACGTGATGTTTTGCTTGAGAGGGCACTCCGCAGATAGACGCCAAGATAAGGATCGGCGCATTGCAATTCCACCCTCTCGTCTCGCCGGTTCGAAATGAGTTGGCTCTCTGACCGAGGGTCATCATACTTGAGCGATCATTTTATAACACAAGATAAAAAGGCGGATGAGTTAATTATCTTCAGAGGAAAGCCACGTCGACCATACTTAACTTAGTGCTCCATGGCTTAGTGACCTCACTGGTAAAGGCTAACTTTATCGTTTGATGTAATGGAATGGAAACTCTTCCACTATGTTGTCAAAAGCCGCCAAATTCACTTTGTTACAAATATTTTATTTCAATGGATGGAGATGCGTTCCTCCTCTCTCGTTTAATGTTTCATGAAAATCTGATGAGACATTCAAAGAATTAATCTCAGTGATGAGATGTGTGTTGCTGGAGAGGGATTTAATTTATAAAAGGACGAGACGACGTTCTATGAGGGAGACGAGACGTCGGGCAATCCCTCTCATTCCACCGTGAAAGACGCCCCAATAAAATCGTTACATCCACCAAAAGATGTCAGAAGGAGGCTGAATTTGAGCGGAAACTCTCTTTTGTAGTGCCATTGTCGTACAAACAACACACCAACGAAGCCACTGCACGCTCGATGCACATCGCAGCAGTCTTCCAAAATCAAGTTCTTAGTGACGGGCGGAGCCCATCATTGCTGTTTTATGGGCACTTTGTTTTACATACAGTGGGCACTTTGTTTTGATAGGGCAACACATTCACATTGTTAAGCTTCAACTGAGAGCACCGGGTGCAAGATTGCTTTTGCCAGAGGTTTATGGAGTCTTCTGCTGAGTGAATTGCACCGGATTCGATGTGTAACCGCTCGGCGCCTTCTCTCTCCTTCGGGCCTGCCGGTTCCTTGCGGAACACCCGTCACAAATAAACACTTTATTAATCGAACAATGGCCCCGCTCGGGCCCACGAACGCCTAGCACGATGACGACCCTGGGGCTCGCCTCCCCAACTCCACACGACGAAGGGACACGTACAATGCTCACAGTGGGGAATGACAGCTCTTATATACCCTCTGGGGGTATCAAAGCGATACTTAATAGAACAATGCATAGTACACGATATACAGTAGGGTGATCGCGCTGTTATACCATCACGGTCGAATTGCTCAACGATCAAAATCGTTACAGATGTCATGCGAGCAAACGCAATACTTGATTCACCTAAAATCACTGTTTTATTGAGATAAAATTAGCTTCTAGGATGAAGAATTTGTATATTCCCATAGACGCCAAGTTTGGCACGTTTTTTATTCAGTAAAGTTTTTCAGTATCAGTACTATTCAGCAATGGTTGAAGTGCGGCCGCTTGAAGTGGAAACAACTGTCACTGATGTGACGACCTTCGACGACACCGATGATTTGTTTGGCGATGGTCTGATGACCTTGACACCTAGAGGTGAGTACTTAAATGTTTAATCGCACGTTCTAAGATTTCCTGAGCTTTTTGCCCTTCTCTATGCTCATTTGTGCAATGAAGACTACCAAAACATGTTTCAGTTTGCTTTCAGCGACTTGCACGGGAAACGAGAGAAAACTGTTGAGGAAGGTTTCAGCTTTACAAATGGGTATATTGTCGGGTTATTGGGTTTGTTGTTGTAATGATGTTTCAGCGGGGCACATCGTCGACTCCTGTTTTGTGAATGGAACCTTTTTGAAAGTTTTGTGAAGAAAAAAAGAATTCCTGATATTCGGCACTTCGATTCCCTTCACTTATCTTTACATTCTGCTTGAAGGTTCAAAAAAAGATCGCATTTCGGACAAGAGGAAATCGAAGTCAGACAGTGTCAGCTGTCCGGTTTATGCCATTGACCGACGAGTCGTTCGAAACGTTTTCAGCACGTTCATCGTGCAGGTAGCTTCCATATTCTCTCAAGGTCTTGAATCGTTTGGTGTGGAATATGGGAATGATGAAAGATTCATTCGCTTATGTTCATGAATGATGCATGGGTGAATGGTGCTGAGGACGAAAAGATGAGACTAATTTCCAATGAGTTCGTTCCGAGCTTGTTCGCCCATCCGAACGCTTTCTTAAAGTCCGCTGCGCATATGAGGACGATGTTGAATGGGATGATGTAGGTTGGATTTTGCTCAGGATCTAGGAAGAATTTCTCCATCGAATGCAGCAACTCGTTGAACGCTTTCTTCAGCTGCTCTATGGTGCATGCCAGTACGATATCGTTCGGTTGACAAAGCTTCGAAATTTATTTTCCATTCGCTGCAGAGGATTTCCTCTACAGTACAAGCCTTCGAACGCTATTTGCAAGCATATATTGAGGAGTTTCGGTGATGCAGCGGGTGAATGTTGTCTGTCATTCTCGGCAAAAGTTGCATTGTCGAAAGGGCCAACATGTTGCATATCAACTTCGAAAGTGCTGTTCAAGTGGACTAGAAATATAGAAATCCGCTCGTGCGTAGAGGGATGCTCAACAACTTGCAATAGAAAACGTGAGTAGAATGCTTTTGTAAGCTGCAAGCTAAAACTATGAATATACTGGTGCAGGTGCGTAATGCTAGATGCAACGCAGGTGAAGGTGCAAGGCCACCGCAAATAACGCCACGGACACTCATGGCGTACCTGAGAAAACATTTCTTTAGAGGACTAATCCAAATTTGCATCTATAAATGGGATATTCTGATTGCGGAAAGGGGAGAATCATTTGAAAGTGTTAAAATCTAGGCAGGATTACTGCATTTTGTGGCTTCGTTCGCTGGCTCGTTCATCTAGATTTCTGTTGCACTACCACAGGAGGGAAAACAGAGCCCACCGGAGGTGGNGGGGGGGGGGGGGGGGGGGGGGGGGTTAGAAAGGTAAGTTTGATGTTCTACGGAGGTCGACGCGCCCTAGCACATAGCTTCGTTGTCACTCGTGCATCATTTATAAATATGTTATTAAACTTCCGAAAAGTATAAACAAGCACAATGAAGTGGTTGTTCCGATCGATATACTTTTAAAAAATGCTTGTTGGGAAGTATACGGCCGGAACGAAAATTGAGATAACGAAGTGACAATTATATACAAACAGAACATACAAATTTGGGAGAGAAATAGTGCAGAGTAGTGCAACGCGACCTATGATTGCAGGTTCCCATTGCTGTCATTGCAAGCAACGATGTTGTGTACATTTGTCTGTGAGTCCTACGTAAATCCGAACCCGATGCATATGGTTTTTCGACGAGATTTCATCTGATTTTCGTTTAGGAACATTTCGATATTTCGTTTCTGCAAAGAAACATTAGCAACATTGGATTCCACTGAAAAAGTAGCTGTCAGTAATGCCTGTATGCCACGCATAGTCGAGAGAGCTCGAGGCTTAAGGTGAGACAGTTCAGATAATGCGCTAAGAAGCTGATAAATGCGCATAAAATGGCAATGTTTTAGTAGTACAGTTTCTCCACTGCCATAGGACGTTTGCGTAATATATGGCAGGAGGAGCTTTGATTTTGGGCGACTGTTGATTTAAGACGCCACCTGATGTGCACGATTCCTTCACTCGTTCCGAAGTTGTTGGAGCGGGGTAAAAATGTAGCACCTGAGATTTCTCGATGTCATTCTCTGTCTGACATCATACATCTTACGTAGCTGCAGAATTAGTGATCTGCAAGCCGAAGTTGCTGGAGAAATGGACAGGTATGTACGAACGGACACGATGTATTCGTAGTGGCATTTGCGACAAATAAATTGATCGAAGAAACAGTTAACCGAGGACACAAAGAGTAGCTCACGTCTAAAACTTGAATGAAGTTAGTGAAATTGGTTTCACTGAGCTTTTCTTGCAATCGTGATGCTGAGAGCAGCAGTCGAAATGTCGCTACATGTTAATGAGAATTCGTTTAAGGATGACGATGCGCCCTATGCCAACGGTATGTTAACGACAAGCGTGGTTATCTTCCTAAGTTATATACAAAACTGTCTACTGCCAGCTTTTCTTATTGTCCGTCTGCCCTGGATTGTCGGCTTTCTGGGATTCTGGGAATTCCTCGTAGCGATCGCTTTCGACGTTGTTCTGGTATGGTGGTGTTGATGTTTTAAAAGTGTTACTGCCCTTGCAGTATAACAGTACTCTTATGATGGCCTACCAGTAATACCTTGCTTCTCACAAATCATTTCATACTTCAGGTCTGATGCAACATTTCACTAGAATCCGTTGAAAGTTTACAATTTTACTTGTTGGGCGTGTGCTCATTCAATCGAGATGTGTGCAACTGCTTATAGTTCACTGCTTATGTCTATGAAGTGTTTTTATAGGGTCATTTTTGTTTGTGGGATGGTTAAGCTTTGTTCAATGCTTTGGTTCAAAACTGGATGCTTCTTCAAATAAAAACTAACTTTCGAAAATTCGCCGCAAACTGAATCTTAAATTTGAAGTTGAAGAATTCTTCCATTAAATCATATCGTTGTTTTATTATGATACGATAGGGCCAATGAACTTTTTGAGGAATGGACCCAACTATTCAGAGGCTTTCGATTTTGCCAGCTTCATGAAACCGACAAATTTTATAGACCGTGAGGAGAAACTGTAGTAGCAATAGGTTAGCAATAGCGAGAGGTTTTTAATGTGCCTTAGGGGTGCAGCCAAGTGCGTTGGTGCGCAGCGATATAAGCACGTAACTGGGCGATAACATGTAATGAGCAAAGTATGTTCTATATTCCTCCCAATAATCGAAATTCTGAGCGTCTTTATATGTAGTACGTCTTATGCAACTTGCAGTTCTTAACATTTCCCATAGCTTTCACAGGGCCACAAAAAGGAACTCGTTACATTATTTCGTTACGCGTAGCCGACTCGAGAAGAATTATGAGAATTTTGCATAATAGAATACTTTATACAGTCGATCATTAACATCTCTTTCAATTCCGAGTACTTGTCTCCAATAGCAGTAATCAGGTGGCAGAAATTTCATTCATTAGCAGAGAGGCAACTTAAGAAAGGCAGCATTTGATGCGGATTTCTAAGTTATGCATTTTCATTCAAATATGCAGCTTGTTTGACGCCATTTTTGAGCTAATTTTCATCTAAAAATGTGTTCTTTCCAAACGACATTGTAACTGGACTCTTCGAAGAGAGCTGTGAAGCTTTTATTGAACCGATTCAGGTCCTTATATCGGCTTGTTCGGTTATTGCGGCGTCGACGAATGGAAGCGATCGCTTTTTCGGTGGTCCCTTTCTCGTCTTCTGCAGCAATTTCGGCAGTGACATTGCTATAGTGGGTAGGAATACTTCCTGCTTGAGTTGTGTTCGTCTTCAGAGAGCAACAATTTGTGTTTATACCCTTGAAGGAGCTATGAGCATTTACATACTTCCAAATGCAATATACGCTTCTCGCTTCGGTCTCATCGCAAAAGCGAACACGTTCGTATAGACAGGTGACTTGTTTCAGCAGGAACGGACGTACCCTCGGTATCGAAACTAGACTGCATTCCAATAGCGCATGCGCAGCCGATGTTTCCATGAATATCGAATTATGTACTTTACGTATTATGTTTCTGATTACCACATTGCATCAACCAGATTGATCACCATCGCTATAAGTCGTCACCCGGAGGAATAGTTGTCTGAAGCAGGTCGTTTGGTCTCCAGCGTTGTTTGATTTCCAGCGGCGCTGTTTTGTGACTTTTTTCGTAGTCCCTATGTCGTTAACCTCTCAAAATTCAAAACTCTTCATTTGCACAGTCATCAGTCATGTTTAGCAGTCTATCGTTCGATAAGCGAGCGAATTGCAATTGTTGTCAGCTTGCAATTCTATTCTTTAAGTGCGTTTTGCCCTCATCATTTTATTGAGATAATAGAAGCGTAGCTTATTTGAACGAATGCGGTTCGTTTTTACGCGATATTTCCGTGACGAATGATCCGATTGCAGTAAATCAAAATGTGTACGTCTTAGCAGATAGGGAGACCTCACGTAGGCTGTGTTCGAAAAGGAAGGTGGCGCTTGTCACGAAGCAACGAGGAATGCAAAATTTGAGCGTTGCACAGATCAGATCAAGTGGAAAACGGGTAGTTAAATCGAATAAGAGTAAAACGGAAGCATTTAGCCACGACTTTATTATTCATCGCCAATTGTGGATTCACGGCAGCAAATTGTATGCTATGTGTCGAAATGATAACTCGATATGTGTTTCACAACTCTCTCATCAACTTGGCGCAAGCAAACCAGCTGCTTAGAAATGTGCGTTTTGTTCTGTTCGTTGTTTACTCTCATGTTTTCCCATTGTTTGATTCCCATCATGCGATTTCGGTGTGACTATGATCATCTTACGTGGAAACACCATTGCCCGCCAACTCGATGATAATTGCTTTCTGTGCATTCTGTACCAAGCTGGTTGATTACAAAGGCATCTAAGCGATCGTTTGCTCTTTGTTTGCCACACCAACTAAGTTCTCTATACTAACCAACATTCCTTCTCAGCAACTGTTCACTTATTTATTGCTTTCCAAAGCAAGCCACGCAACATCGCATATTTCGGCATTCAGCTCAAAGTTAGGGCTGACCTGGAGCCCTAACTTTCTAAAAACGACTTTGTTTCACTGTTACAGTATATTAAATCAGTGCATTTATGAAGTGATTTGAGAAAGGAAGCTGACTGCTGGTTGCAAATGAGGCTGTATTTCAGAATTCGACAGTGCTAAAAGCTCTACTGGATGACGCTGATGGCGGAGATATTCCATTGCTCTACTTCTGTGTATTTCTCGTTATTCCAGTGATCTATGTGGGCATCGGGAAACGCGTGCTCAAATGTAAGTCTCACTGAATTGCTCAGCACTTCTAGGATTCAAGTTGCGAAACTGAGGAAAGTAGCCAATCAATGAAGGTAGAGTTATGAATGCTTTTTCAGCTGATTACGATATCGGTCGCACACTGTGAAATGGCATGCATGTGAAAGGTGGGGCACCCAGCCTGAGACTACTTACTAGGCTGTGTTCAGTCTTAAAATTTGCTTTTTTTTTGTTCGAGCACTAAAGCAACAGTGACACCTTCGCACAAGATGGCAACTACAGGTAGTCAGGAGGTACTCAGCAAGGAGCTTTCCTGAGGCACTCTTCAAAATTCCGACTAGACCCGATTGCATGACTTTTAGAGGATGGGTGGGACAATGAGGCATCCGAATAAGTTTAAGGGCAGTATTTTTTGTTTTTTTAATTATTGTTTCTATTTTGTTTTTTTTTCCTTTTTTTTGCAGAACCATACTGGATAAATGTGATTAGTATTTAAGAGTATGAATGCACTATGTAATTGCTAGTTCTTCTATCAGTGGATTGAGCGTACCTTCGGAGTACTGCAGTTGCCAGCATCACTTCTAAATACTTGGAAACGTAAAACTCGAGACACGTCATGAGTCTATTGGCCGCCCACATTTCTCTTGTGTAGTTGATGTAGAATCGTGGTTTTGCCGCACTACGGATGCATATTCATTTGTTACAAATAGAGGTGAGCAATTTTGATCAGAAAGTGGATTGGATTTTGTGATACCTTTACTGCTAAGCAGATCAGACGTGCTGATTGGCATATTATATGCTCACGACTTAAGGCTGTTGTATAATCAGTGGTGTACGCGCTCTTGTGCTAGCGAGGAATTTACTGAGGCATTGGCTTGACAGTTCGTGAACACATCACTCATTTCTTACAACATTTTGTCGCATCTTCTAAGGTCTATTAAGGCAGGGCAGTTATTTTCTAGTAGCATATCTTGCTTGCTTCTCACGCTAATGAATTCAGGAAGTAGCTGTTTGCCTTTCGCGATGTGTCACTCACAGATGACTAGCTGTTTGTAATTCCTGTTGCTTATTTATTCTATCGAGTTTCGGGAACTTTTCTTTTTTTGATAACTCTTATTCATAAGTTAATGAGGAAAGTTAAAAAATAAGTGCTTGCAACTCATCAGCTGTTGCGTATAGACGATTCGGTTCCCCAGGAATTTGTACGCAGCTCTCTCACTTATGTTACTTCTAAATCACTTCGAGTAAAGGTAACAATACTGTTACTTCCTGCGCACAGTTCGGAAGCAATGCCACCTTATCGTATGTACCGTGTAATACGTTGGTTCACCTCAATTTTCCGCTCATTACTCAAATGTTCGCCCTCTTCTTATCTTTAAGTGAACAACATTTCTCTTATTTTGGTCATCGAAGGCGGTTCATCTTCCTGTTATTGTGGAAATCCTGCATATTTTACGCGATATTTTCCTTTGGAAACTCGTGTTGAATTTTTTCATGACATTCCTCGAGTTATTTCACTTCTCTGTCCACATTCTTCCATAGAACCTGATGAATCGGAGTCTTCCTGGCAATAGGTAGTAAAAAAACGACAGAGTTCTACAAATTTTCTCGGAAGTTTGCCTTCTGTAGGTCAATTGTCGGTTTTTTCAGCAGTGATATTTGATACCGTTGTTGCCTAACATAGAGTGAAGAAAGACGCAGGAAAGAACCAATTCATTGTGAACGTGAATTCGGAAAACGGGCCTTTTTTGTTTTTAAGATGAAGGGTCATGATGTCATCTGAAACCTTCGGCGCACTTGTGTTGCACCGTCCGTAGAAGAGTGAATTTTTCGCGGGTATTATTTTCAAGTGAAACTGCTGGATTTGTGATGATTCTTCGCAGCGATGATGATATAGTCATGTGATGGCGGTTGTACGTTAGTGTGATGTTATTGCCCCATATATGATGATTCACCATACCGCCCTACAAGCCATGCTCTCTGCCACTTTTGGAGTCATTCGCATAGGCTTGCTACTCTAGTTGTCCTCCAATCTTCCCTCAACTCTGCAGCCCGGATACACATATTCTATCGGCCGAACGTGTTCTGAAGCTCCCAATAACGCCTCCGGTTTCTTCCTACGAAGTCTTGTACCCGGGTTAGAAACAATTTTCCGTCGCGAAATTCTGCGCTAGGGCTGGTGTGATTAGTGCCTGTGCGCGTTTGTGTATGTCACGTGTGTTTGCCCGAATGCACGTTACGTGTGCTCGTATGTACAGATGCGCACGCGTGCGTACGTTTGCTGTCGTGTTGCCAGTGCACATGAGGGGGGTCTACAAGCGTGCGTATGCGTTTACGTTCACGGGCTCGTTTGTCCCCACTTGCAAAATGTGATTCGTGCGTAACTGCTTGCTCTCGGGCAGAGTCACATTTTGCAAATGGGAGCAAACGAGCTCGTGGACGTAAACGTATAGTGTGTTGTTGTATATAGTGTGCTTCCATTTGCTTGATTATCAGGTGTTTGTGTGGTGCGTAAACTGTAATATATTATACCAGCCAAGAGACACGGAGTTCTTTCTGGTGGATTGCGATACTTTTATGCGAAAGGGACTTGCAAATGGTGGGCGGAAAGTTCTCTTCTATGTTGCTGGTAGTAACGAAATTCGATGCAAAGGAGAACAAGCTGGCTTGCCTGATTATGATCCTGCGGGGAAATTTTGGATTTTCGAAGCTCTATTTTTCGCTTGCCTTGTGACAAAGTCGCAGGTGATCCAAAGTCCTACCAACTGTTTTGTGCAAAATTTCGGGGGAAATTAGGATGGAAAATTTTTTGAGGAGGTCGTTTGAGAGAATTGTTTGCCTTATTCAATAAGGGGGGTACGTATGAATCACACATTGACTGCCAAGACATTACCATGACGTTCGGCTAATCATGCCACACTTTTGCTTTCAATGCATTGCAAAAGAGAAATCCAGTGGAGTTATTTGGGTAATTTCTGTCGAATATGATGACGATGTTTCGGATGAGATGGATTCTGAAAATCGGCTCTGAACGAACACCTAACGGAACGCAATGATGTTAAAATACCCACGGCTATTGTACGAGCGGAAAAGCACTTTCTCCATAGTCTGAGTTTGTTATTCGTGTTCGTCCTCTCAATGAAACTGGGAGCAGTCCTGTAATCATTGTGACATTGCTGAATTCGGCATCTCATTTCTGCCGGCACCTTAGTTATCACTCAGGGATTTGCTTGTTTGACGACTTGGTCGTGAGATTGTGTGGTTGGACGTATGAAACGTTTTCTGAAAGGCACATCGGAATGCCGTCGCAGTGCCTCGTATCTGGAAATTGTGAGGTTTTTTGGATGATTGAGGAAATCACCTTCACTCAGCTTGTCACGTGTCACTGTTTGCGCATCACGGAGCGAACGAGACCTTGTGGTTAGGGAAAATCCGATAGCCCTTACTAACAGTCTCCGAGGATTTCGGTTGATCAGATGTGTTCCTTCACCAGCTGTCATTTATAGTTGCAGTCTTCAATCATCGTGAGTGAGGACTGTTTCCAGTGCTGTTCATCTTTTGGTGCTAGCCTCGGCGCCTTCAGCAAATAAAGTATCTCGACCCTTGTTTCTCGCAAAATGAGAGTGAGGATGTTTTTTTCAATGGCAATCCTTTCACTGAAATATTGTGGCGTCCAAAGTGATACAAGAACTGAATTATTCACTGAAGAGTTATTCCTAACTTCGTCATTCGGAATTCATCTTTACGAACCAACAAAACATGATTTATCAAGGGAAATTGATTGGGGAATTCTTTTTTCCCTTTTTATAAACAATGGAAATATCCGCTGATGGGTGCCACTAGTTGTTGGGCGATTGTTACACCATTGAGCTACGGCGATCGCTTTCACTTGGTCAGTAGTTGTTTTTGCATGTGCCCCGTCACCATGGATTCGAAGTTTATTATGAAAAAAATGTGCTCATCGACAACAAAAACTGCAAAAAAAGGCTGCGACGCAGTTGTTGATGCTATAGTTCTTGGCGGCTCAGTGCTTCTGAATTCATGGTTGTCGTTGAGACTTTGAGAGAAAGTTCTTTTGAAGGGCATTATGAAAGGTCGCTCACATTGATGCTGATGCTGATGGTTGCTCCCCCATCCCTGCCTTATCTCCATCCCTCTATCTCGTAAGCTCGATCGTGTAGCATGACCTAATTGGCAGTAATAGAGAGTGTAAGTGGTTTAAGTGCTGCTTATGCAGAACTGGGATAGGTACCGATAACCATGAAGTGAGGTGCGTCTTCATTGTCTCTTTATGCAGATTTCTTTTGGATTCCAATCGTCCTCTTCGAAATATCAGTTGCTGCGATAGTTGCGAATATAATATACCTAAAATGGAACGGGTATGACGAAGCAAGATGTATGATTGGTGAGTTGACGTTGCCCGCTTTCTGCGCCATCAGCTGTAGTTCATCAGTCACCGAGTGTTTGATTCAGTTTCAGTCTCTCGAACGGGATTCAGGAATCTTAATTGAAGAACGGATCTCTGTGTTTAAGCATCTCACGGTAGGTACGCCATCAGTGGCCCTCCGACTTTAGACTTTGGGACAAGCGACGATGTGAACAGCGCTATAATGTGCAACGCAGCAACGAAAACGAAAGATGGTCGTACCGTCGGTGTATGCAGTAACTAAGTTACACAGAAAAGGCGGAGAACTGTCGTCATGAAGGGAGTTTCAGTGGGTTGTTGCTGACAAGGATTCGATCTATCCAGTTATCAGTGAATTGAGAGACAGATTTATATGTTTACGCAGTTGAAATAGGGGAAGATGGTGGTAAATCAAGCGAGAGTGATTGGAAAGTAAGTGAGTAAGAGAAACTAAAAGAGTTCGCGAATCATGAGAGTCTATGTGAATGTAGATTGTGTTTTATTTGAATACGTTTCATCTATGAGAGCATCGTAAAATAGTTCTGCCGTGCAAGGGTCTTAAAACAAAAATTATAGGAGAAATCGCTGAGATTCTTTTTCTTTCTAGGCAGAGTTTTTTTCCAGAAAAGATGTAGTATTTGCGAAATAAGTGCGCTGCTTTCTGTTTGGCTCTGCGGCCCAGCTCAAATAAGAAAGGAGCAGACGGAAGTGCTTTAACACCAAATGACCTGGACTTTCCTATGGTTTAAGTTCCCATCAGAGATCGAGGTATCACCAATTTTTGGCGTATGATTGATTCCATTCGCTGTAACCACCCTATCCAGCATAAAAGCAATACTGACTTCAAGAGTAATCCGTATTGCTTTTTGAGCTGTGCGAATGTGGCTGGAGTACATGAACTTACTTTCATCTTCTATTTTCTTTCTTCTGCTGTGCAACTTTGAACTATAAGGTGTTGTTCCTGATTAAAATTGAGTACTTTATTTCAGTGACGACGTAGACGTCTCTAAATATCAAAGATTACACTAAAGAATGAAACATGCGAGCATTTAGTAGGCCAATGAGTTATAGTCCAGTGAAGCAGTGATTTCCAGTGTGCGGCAATAGCGGCCAGCAACTGTTTAGTTATATTGTGATTGTTTCACCAGCTGTGCTGGAGTTTTTTCCCATCTATAGTTTAGCTTTATTTTCTAATTGCCATTTTCCGAGAGTGATGTTCTTTCAGTGCTTATTGCAGTTTGAGAGCCGATCTTTTGTTCCCTTTACCAGGTGTTGTGCATCACCCACCAACAGTAACACTCACTTGACTGAGCCTTTGTTACATGTGTCTTGGAGAGTGTTGTGGTAGTGATTCCGTCCTGCTGCCAGCAACTAAATCATCTTCGTCATGATTCTTGCTGTCATTAAAGATCAAGCAACTTGGCCTGCGGAGGAGAATTTTTGTTGTGATATTACAAAACACTTAACTGGATTCTCATGTATGCAGTCTTCAGGATCCGATCAGATCCCGACGTCTTTCTTTAAAACTCTGAATGTGAGACCAGTTTTTGCATCCGAAGATGATGGAGATGCGATGGCGAGTTGCGGGTATGGTCACTCAGTGCTCTTATATAAGTTCTAGTTTGCCATTCTTATTGCTTTGACTTCCATCGTATGTAGCGAAAAATGCTTTTAGTGTTTTCTTCCTTTCCAAATTTGCTTCGCAAAATTATGACACCACTATACTTCAGGACGTATACGCGGTCCATATGTCGGGCAGTTTCAACTCGGGAATCACAGAATAGAGTCTCGAAATATCATAGTTATAACGCATACACAGGATAACCCCTTATACCACTTTTTATGTTCATCTATAGTTTATAGACATTTGAGTGTGAGAAAAAAAGACATGAACTTTGTACAGATACGGTTTTTCACATCGTTTGGGTTACCGAATGGCTACTTCTCTGCAAGTTTTCACGGCCAACAGGGTTAGCTGTAATATGAAGATGTCGTTTCGCGTATGCGGTATTCACGTACATATAGTATTCCGCATATTTATCGATCATATGAAATCGACGTGACGGAAGTGGGGAATGCAAGAGCTATGTCGCGCCAGCTTTTCATACCCTTCTGCTCTTGCTACTTAGTCGTGAAAAACTTTTTCGTTCCCATTGGTCCACTGGAGGGTTTGAGCCTTTAGGCGCTCCATGACTGACTGATATCCGCCTATTTTAAACCATTCTATAATTAGCCAGTGAATTCACTTGTTTTTGATGAAGTACAGAAATCTCTGAACGATGGCGTTAAGCAGATGTATTCTCGATATTGCTTAATTGGCCTGCAGGGTGGAGAAAACCGTATTGCAATTACAGTGGTAAACAGTGATCGCATCACACTCTCCTGCCTCTTCCACCTTCTCTACCCGCGCGAAAATTACATTCCACATGTGGGGAAGTGACACCTCGCCCCACTAAACCATCTGGCTGGGCAACCCTTTGTTTTTCGAGCGCGAAACACAAGTTGCATAATTATGAGCTGGTCACAGAGTGTGTTTTGGCGCTTTTGTTGTGTCGCATGTAGAAAGGCAAAGCTGGGCATGAGTCAATTGACGAAACTGTACCGCATCGCATTATCGGCCACCAAAAACATTAACGCAGTTGCTAAAGCAAAAAAAAAATAAATATTCGGTCGTCTCAGCAAGAATTTTCGCGATGAAGTTGCCCTTGGAATGTCTTGAAAACTCTGTGTGAAACGTAAGGTCAGCAGATTGTTGGCGTACCTAAAAGTGTTGCCGAAACTCGTTACGCAGAATCGAGAATTTCCGTTTGAATTCAGGGATTAAACTGCGGTAGCAATACTCATTACAACAATCGTTCTTTTGTATAACGGGGTAGGGGTTGAAATTTCGTTGAAATCTCTTCTCGCATGCCGCTTGCCAACCTCCATTTATCTCTTCTAAAGGTATGGAAGGGCGATTGATATTCATCTCTGAGATTGGGAGCCTGTGATCGTTTTATGAATTAAGTGCTTTTAAGTTTGAAGCCTCAGTAAAATGATGTGCAGAGCTGCTGTGTTGATGCCATCTTCCTTATGCTGTCTTTTTTTTTGGTTCGCAGCTTGCCAATGAACTAGTCTCCTCATGGGTTTAAAAGTTGATCTCCAAAACAGGAGAAAATATTCGGCTGTGATAGAGCGAACATGCTGCAGGGATAGGGAAACAAGTGTAAAATGCTTGGGTACAAATGTTTATAACAGAGTTAAATGAGTTGGGAAATAAGATCCTGCAGAAATGGGATATCAGAGCCAGGCAGTTCCCTCAGCATTGGCGTTCCTAGACGCCAGTCTTGGTCTATTTTAACCAGCCGATTCATCTAAGCATGTGGTCACTTCTGCTCTCTTAGGACAAAGCAGAGAACCTAACTCATATAGGATTTTGGGGGAGATCAATTTTCTTCCTTTTTCCCACTAAAGAAATGTGGCGGGCATGGAAGTTTCACCTTGTGTCAATTAAGAACTTTGCAGGAAATTGTTTTTCAAAAGGACGGTAGCATGCTTCCCTTGGAACAGTGTTTGTGAGGAAGTACCACTGAGCATTAAAGTTATCACCTGGAGTTTTGATATGGTGCTGTCGAATGTCGACATGAATATTGCTTCGTTGGTGGGCCTCGAGTTCGACGACTGGCGTGCCATTGTCTATCAGTATAGAATTTTCAAGAACGTTCTGCTTCCTGTGCGTTTTCTGCCAAAGCCATTTTGTGTATGGAATGCAACTGTTCAGGTCTAACAAACTCAAGTTCTTGAGTTGTGCAGTAGCAACTCTGTTGAAATAAACCTATAAGATTACAGTAGAAAACTCACTTGTCTTTTTGCTCATTCCTGTTAGAAGATTCGTGAAGGCAGCTATTAATTGACGGCGCTCATACCTTCGTAAGAGGTGTAAGCGCCGCCAGTGTTCATTTATACTACGAGCATTGGGTAACGCTGCCTTGATGCTGGCGACATGAAAAGAGGGCATTTCACAAAAGAGCATTTCACATGACCCGGCTATATTCTGCTCATCCCGATCGTAGCCGGTAGTAGGCTAACTTCGTTTGGCTGTTGAAGAAAAATTATAGTTCGTGCCGGTCCTCTTTCAAGTAAAAATATATCGGTGCTGTGATTTTTTAGTCGTTATTATGTCTAAATCCTTCAGAAAGCTTAGTGGTGCTGGAAAATTAGGTATGTTATCTGGCATTCGAGGGTGATCCTGCGCGTAGTTGCCACCGAATGTACTTCTTTCTTGCTAAGAAATTGAAAGAAATCTCATTTGTTTGCTCAGGTCTATGTTAGAAGAGCGGTTCATTTTTCTGCAACTATGGCTAGAACAGTGCACGAGGAGGGGAAGCAACGTTGCATAGACCACAGTGGAATATCATTGCGCTTGAGTCACCTCCTTCGAGATTTGCTTGGATTTTAAGAAAGTTTCTCATTTTAGAATGTCCATGTGGCGTCTTTCGTGGGTTGTGCTGTCTTGATGTTACCTCTTTTCACCGGAACGGTTCTAGGCGCCAATATTCCGTCAGCACTCGCTGCTCCAACCAAGAATTTTGCCAGAGGAATCATTTCGGCACTCGTCTCCTTGTTCCTGGTATGAGTTTTTCCTAGCGTTGGCTTTTGCAATGTTTTCGCTTCAGATATACCGAGCGCTCACCAGATTGCTTTGATTTCTTGAACACAGTCCAAACTTTTTCGTTTCCACAAATATTGCACGTGTTTGTTCTCGTGGCCTGTGGCTGCATGCCTGAAAATCTGGCAACATTTTCAAAGTCAGCTACCCCATTGCTCAGCTCGAACCTAGTCCTACCGAGCGTTTCTTTTTCGCTGCTCCTTCCTATGCACCTGGTATGTCTTTGCCGTAGTAGGTTCACTTCCATATCTGGGAACTTGCCAGCGTCCTCTTCCTCTCTTTTTCCTTTATCTGTCATTTTGGCCATTTTAGTTGCCTTATTGCTGAACGTTTCACTCTCTATTTATTGACATTTACATTGTCTTCATAAATGTCAATAAATAGAGAGTGAAATAAAGTTAAATGAAAGTGCCATGCTGAGGGGCACAAAAATGAGCACAAATTTCTATGTTGAAGTGCTTTGTAAGAATGCACATCTTTGAGTAACTGGCTGAACGTTTGATGCTATGATTTGGCACAATTGCAAAAGTGTGATGTTGGAACTGAAAAAAGTATTGATTAATTTCGACTCCAACCACTATGATGCAACTCAAATCCTTCTGCTGCCATTGCACGGAAATGACTGTGAGGGCACATTGCTGGGCGTGTTTCTGAACATGTTATGCTCATTCAGTTGGTTATCGTCCTCGGTGCCTTAATCGCATTTGGAATTGAAAGGGATCTTCTACTGGACAAATTTGGTGAAGGAAGTATTCGGCGGCTCGCCTTACCTCTCACGGTTTCTTTTCCTTGTTTTTGATCAGTCAATCCTCCCAGCGGTTATGGTCTACAAAAACTGAAATAGATTCGCATCTTTGCAATTCACTTGTTAATCAAATTTGAGCATGCGCCATCTAAATTGTAGATATCCGCTGGTTGACCTCAAACAGCGCATATTAACTTCACATATCAGTATGACTTAAGTTTTGCTGTTCGAGTGGGTAGCTGTTGTGTGATCCAGTTCACCGGCCAGGCTGTTCCTTTAATGTAACCTTCTTTGCCCAAGCAAATACGACGATAAAAAGCAGTGTGGCACACACAGCCGGCTTCCTCCAAGCACCTTGGGAAGAATATTATGTCGCAATTCCCAGTCCAGTTGACTCCGCTCACAAAAGCTAGAAAAATATATCTAATAAAATCGCAAAGTGAGTAGAAGGAGCTGTAGAAAGAAAGAAATTTCTATGGGAATGATCTTATCAGTTGAGGTTCTGTCTGATGAATATCTTCAGATTTCTGTCACCGGTAACCAGCTGTCTGGGGTTTTAAGGGAGAGTGAGAGTGGGGGGAGGGTGGGGGGAGGAGGATAATGTTTAGACGGTGGTGCCTTTTCAGTGCATTTTTTGAGTGCATTCTCCAAGCTTCAATATCTTCGGCATTCCTTTCGCTTGCCATGCAGACTTTAAATTCAGGTCGCGAATCCGCTGTTTGTCATCTGCGCTGTCATGATGATCTCGACCGCTGCGGCTGGGCAGTATATGCTAAGTAAGTTCTGTGTTATCATGTGATGCACTGTTCCACCTTGTGACCGAGCAGGTAGTTGATTGGAAGGGGGGAGGGGGGAGGGAGAGAAGGTAATGATCGGAAATTTTCACGATTAAAGAAAACAGTGGTACTGTTCGCAAATATATGCGCGCGCATCTGTCACGTTTCATTTATGTTATTCAATTTGGGAATTGCAATCATTCGATGAATGGCGTTGCCGAAAAATTATGTTTAGAAATGATTTGTCTTTTCTTTGTTTCAAAAAATTACGTTTTTCCGCTTCCCACACCAAAAACACCGATTATCTCGGACAAATGATTGTTGCTGTGGGGGTGCTTAGCGGATTGACTTTTTCGCGATGTTGCCGGGGAGACGAGAGTCAGCGAGGATGACTCCGATGAATGCGATGAATGGCTAGGGTACATCGGAGTGATGCGTACGGCTCAAACTCGATCAACTTACGAATGTGGAAATTAATTTAGTTGACGTTCAACGACTAAGGCATGAAGCGGTGTCACCGCTAGGATGCCATGAACTTATCTGATGCTGTGGACCAACCTTTAAGAGCTTATGAGGGAAATGAGCTGCATGTGGGATTTGCATGTAAAATCTCTCGGAGCAGATTGCGCAGCGTTTTCCTGCTACGATTGCGCAGCCCTTTTGAGCGATCCTTTGAGCGTGCGGGGCAGCTGGCAGCACCAACAACGTAATCAAGAACCGGTTCTCACAGACAGTGCGCCTGATGCTTCCCGGGGTTCGAAGATTTTCGGCCCTTCAAAGGTCATTCTTCCTATGGAGGTGCATCCTTAATATATCACCAGTTGTCTTCCGTTGGCGCATGTGTAGGATTTTGTGGTAGTGAGAAGCGGTTTTCTTACTCTACCAGCCATGTTTTGCAAAAATGGTCATATAATAGGAAGGAGTTAAAAGCAAATTCGAACATCCTAGCGTGAGCATAAACTAGTATGCAAGATCGCTTTAGAACATTAGAGGAGGGAGGGTTCGTTTATCAGAAGAGTTGAGAAATAAGGAACTGAGAATGAAGTTTCATCGAGTTCAACCGAAACAGCGGATTTTAGCGAAATGAAAACGCATGCGTCTAACAATCGAAAGTGAAAAAACACGGAAATACAAAGTTTGCATTTCTTTCAACAGGATGAATTGAAACATTCCAAAGTGGAAAAACCAAACGGAAACGTTGAATTTATTAGATGAAAGATAGCAAACGACGTTAGGGATAGCGAAGAAAATCTAGTAAGGCGGCAGACGGCCCAAGCTGCGAAACCATCAGCGAATTAAAATAAGTTGTTTCTCTTCGCGACATAAATAGGGATTAGGAATGTGGAGAGAGAATCTACCGTTCGGGAGACGCTGACCTTGATCGTTGGGTAAAGCCCGGTTTCCAGGGAAGACTTCATGTGTACGTTATATTGGCATGAATTGAGTATCATGTTTTCTGAAAGGCTTATGTATTGGCAGCTGATCACTTAGAATTTTTTTTTTAATTCAAGGTCAAGAGTAGAGATTGCACTTTGCGTTCAAATGCGTTTTGTAGAGTGTTATCGACCTGTGCAATGATTGAGCACGTGGTTTTTATTCGGTGACAGACATTTCTTTGTTTCATCGGGACTCTCTGAAGGACGAGATCGGTATTCTTAATTATTGTCTCCTGAAGATTGTGAGATGAAACATGGATGCGCCCGGCTGCTGAACATGAACAAAAATTTCCTCTGATAATCTGACATGAATGTTGAAGTGGCACAGTCCTTTGAAAAGCCATTTTGCGAATTCATGCTGGGATAGATAAGCCGATTTGACGTGTCGCAAGCATGTATAACGTATGCGTTTGCAACTCGTTTCCATAAGGAACACTTGTCATGCTTTCATTAGTTTTGAAGTTTTTGATTTTTTCACGTGCTTCCCTTGCCTACTTGCTTGCTCGTTAAGCTCCGTTTCCAGTTAGTTGAGGTATGCGGTGATGAGTTTAAATGGAGTAAAGCGAATACCCTACCGCATAGACGCTCGTTAAATAGCAGAATTTGGAGTGAGTTGTGCACCTTAGACAGCGCGTGCTGATGAATTTTTTGGTTTTCAGCGGCGAAGTCACTCTTGCTGAGTCTGACTACGAGTCACAAATTTCCGGTCCCGCGTTTCTTCTTCTATCGAAGGAACAAATTACGTCATTTGACTGCACTTTTGGTTGTAACATTCGTTGTGGCACTTTTCGCCGCCTCTAAAAGCGTCGACCATATTATTATTGTGAGCGGTGGTACAATGCTGGTTGCGCTTAGCGTTGTCAACTTTAGTGCTGCCCTATGTTCTGCTTTCGAATTCCCAAGGTAATCGTCTTTGATTCTTCGAATTTTCACCATTCTTTAGCAGATTTGTGTAATTATGAAAGCGAGGAAGGATATGATCGATTGGGGCCTGATCGACAGATAAAACTTTTTTTGTACGAACCGAAGGGATGGCATGGTCATTTAGTAAGGGAGTACGGTTTATGATACAATAGGAACACCAATGGCCGATCACATCACATCTGATTGTTTCATCACGTGTGTGTGATTAGCGAAGTAGTGAATTTTGCGTGTCTTTTCATAGTGAATCAATGAATGACTGAATTGTCGGTGGTTGCTCGCACTCAGAATCCGCGTGAACATTTCCCACTTCTGCCCCTTCATCTATCCAGTGGAAAGGACGAAGGTTATTTCCATATTTTTGGGCCTTCTAGAAGTGATGCACAGTGCGTGAGGAGCACTCGCGAGGAATTGAGTCTTGTACAAATTGGAGAAACCGTGAAAATGACTTGGAAAGTAATGCTGATTTGAGAATAGATAGTTTTCGCTCCTCCTGATGTCCTTTCCTTAGCCGTGGAGACTACCGCTTTCGTTGTCTGCAATCAAGTCTAGTAGAAAGCATTCCGGATAGCTCCCACAATCGAAAATTGCACTTTTTGCAACTGTTGCATTTTCATTGGAAATATAATAGTGCGAAATTTAACGACATAATTCGTCATCTGCAAACTGAATGGCCCGAAGGTTTGAATCGATCTTTATCATTGGGACGCAATTGGTCACCATCATTACTTCCTAAGGTAAACGGTTGTAAACGCAGAGCTCTCAAGCAGGGTTGAAGACGACGTTATTCTCTCATCCTTCTTGAGCTGCGCATTCGGCAGGTCCCTCACCTTGAGAACAAACTTTTCATTCTCTGTCGTCTTCACTTCCTAAGCAGGAGGCATTCTTCAGTGCGTGGAAAACGTCCGAAATAGACCATCGGTTAAAAGATGCGAGTGTCTTGAACTCCTGGGCTCATCGTAACATATTATTGGGGTGTTTGTTTAGCTTTCTTGTTCAGCAAGTAAAGAACATAAGAGTGGCTGGAGTTCTTATCATTCTCCGCTCATAAGAGTTTCTTAAATTAGTGAACGGAGAACTGTTCATAAAGTGTGCAGCATGGGTCATTAATTGTGACCGTGCTTTTTATACACGCTTCGGATTTCATGTTACTAAAAGCAGTGAAATTTATATTATAGTAATGTTTTGAACGCTCTCCCCGTTATCACGGAAAGGAAAATACCTCTTCTCACGTTACCTCCCTATCGACCCTAATTTTGTCATAAAAAGAATGTGAGTTGTAAACTGAGATAAGTGCAATATTTTCTATTTCACTGTTCTATTTGCAGTTGGAAACCTCATACGCGTTTCTTCATGTGGCCATTTGCTTTGCTTGGCGCACTGGCATGCTGGATCACGGCGTTCATTACGAAGCCTTCGATTATGTCCGTTCTGACGTTGTGTTCTTTGTTCTGCTACATAACCTCGAACGTATTGGGTCGTCGATATCCGAAGCATACCCATCACGAGTTTTTGCTGGATATTGCCAATATGCTGCTCTATACGTTGCCGCTCAGCGAGTTCAGGCAAGTATTTTCCACCCACTCCATTTCCCGACTTTTATATTACGACATGAACCAATGCCAGAGTAAAAGAACAAGGTAGAAGAGGTGAGTATCGATTTTTAAAAACTTGTCATCTTATTTATCAATAACGGCAAACGTAGAATAAGATAACATGTGGAATTCGAGAATCCATGCGAATGCCTTTAAGAACTCATAACTTTTCATACTCCGTTTCAAGCCAATTCACTCTCTCTTGGACGTATTCAAATGAAGAGTTTGAAAATAAAAGTGTGATTGATTTGCTTAGCAATGAAAGCCGGAAGTTGTGACATCAACTGTATCGAAAACGCCAACAAAAGTGAGTGTCACTAAGAAAAAGTGAAACGGCGAACATTGAGTTGAAACAACACCTTGCATCAGTTCTTCAGATCTCTCAGTCAGTGAATTTGAATATAAAGTATTTGCAAGCGAAGGAAGTAAGGATACAATAAGGCAAGATGCTGGGTAACGCATTCCTTTCCCATGAGTGCCATTAAGAGCTCTGTAAGTACTCGCCGCAATGAAAGAAAGAGAGAAGCTGAAGTGTAAGAGGAGAAACCGTGGTCGCCAAAACACTGTAAGCGACACCAATTAGCATCTCTGGTATTCTATTAACGCCACACATTCCGACTTCCAACAAATTTTCGGTTGCAGCGAATTCGCAACTGCAAAGCAAAAACATTCGAAGCTTTATGTCTTTCACTGCAATCAAAAGCTTCAGTGGCATCCTGAGACCCATTGTTTCATCCAATAAAGTCTTCGCAGCTCCCCTCCCCTTCTTGCGAGGGAACCTTAGTACGACCTTTGGCTGCAACTTTACCTTAGACCAAAAGTTCAAGTGGCAAATTTATATGCACAATCGTTACAAACTTTTGCAGCCGCTCAGCAGCTCTACTCCACAATGGAGATGAAACAAGGATTGAGGAAACAGCAGCACTTGGAGGATGGAACTTCACAGAGGAAAGCGGAAGTGGGGAGGTAGAAGTGGAAAGCATAGACGCAAAGAATTGATCTGCAAAATCATTCGAAAAAGACCTATTTTTGGACTTTTCTCTTCGCCTGCTCACTGCGTTCAGAAGGGGAGTTATGAGAACATGCGCAAGGAAGCGAGAAATTGCAGTTGAAAAGAACTTTTACTGGAAGATATGGGCAGGGAGATCCCGTGCGTGGTGGTTAGCGATGAGAGCGGTAGAAATCGTGGACTGCTCGTCGTTACAGTCTCCATTTGGAGGGGGAGGGGGAAAGAGAAAGGCCTCAGTACCTTTCACCTTTCCTGGCTCAGATTTTGGAGAAGGAGGATGAAAAATAAAGGATGCGAAGATGCATCCGAGCAGTGCCAAGTGTGCACATCGCGAAGGGAAATCGGCTAAAAAATCGCGGGGAAGAACAAAATTGGTGCCAAATGCTTTGCTTTATTAGAATAGTGCCGTATTGTCTATGAAGTGCAAAAAAAAAAAAAAAAACAAATGTGACACCAGTTGCTTGCACGTGCTCTAATCATGGCTGGTGTTTACTACGGTCTGCTGACTATTACGGTGATATTTTCCTCAGTAACATATCATACTTGCTAAGACTATACCAGTACTACTTTAAGCAAGAATCCTATTGTTCCAAGTAGGAGAGGTGTATACCATTTTGAAGGGCACAGCACTACGCTTTCTGAAAAAAAAGCAGCCCCCTTGAGTCGCACGTAGGAGACCAGGCGTTTCTGTTCAGTCTAAAACACGTATAGCAAATCATTTCTGATTTTGAATGGACTACGCAGCCATTGCTTGTCTTAAAACAAGTACACTGAGCCCCTGCTAGCTTTAATCGTCCATTTGGTATATGAGAGTCATAAAGCTCCGATCGAAGTTGTGTTATTCTGCTTCAGATACTACCATCTCACTTACAGACCTCATTTCGGTGGAAACCGCACAGATTGCGCGGAACGACTACGCGTAATCAGATCAGGCCGTTACTCCACCAGTGTCATAAATAGTTATGCTGTCCTACATGAAATACCTGCCCATTCGGTTCCACTTATTCACCTGAATTTTCGAGTCCCCTATGTTGCTGTTACAATTTTTGCGCTCGTTTCTTATCGTATGACCGTACAGTCAAATTCAAAGTTTATTCGGTAGTGAAAAAAATGCGATTGTTCTCATTCTATGAACATTCATTACAGAAAACATACACTATATGAGAGTTGCTCGTTGATAAAGCATCAGAAATATGAGGAGAAATACAAAAGTTTTTGGAGAAACCATCTAATCCTTGCTGGGTGCGCTCGCCTGAATACTTGAGTAGCTTTTCCAAAGCCTTCGCTGCCGCCTTTGGCTCGCAAGTGATGAAATTATGAAAATTTCAACATCTTCCCTTTTCGACCAGGCGCGCAAATGTGCCCATTTTTCCAAAGAATGGGTCGGATAAACGTAGTACTTCTGTTTCAGATCGAATGCCGAAATGGGGATCAGGCCGCGATGTATCGTTTTCACTCGGTTCCCAGCCTCGAACGACAACCTTTTACGCCTCGCAAAGTTGATCTCTGAAGGTACATTAATTCAGTTTCTTCTTCTTTAGATTCTTTCACTTCGTTGTCCGTCCTCAGTACGTTTCACTGTTGGCTATTTTATTCGATTCCGCAAGTATATTCAGCTCAGAGTCGCATTCACTTCATACAGTTGCTTACACTTTGGAGTGACATGGAATAGCTGTCAATAACTGCCGACAGCAAGCCGGCATACACCGAGCCACTCAGGCTTATTGCGGAAGCGCCAATGCCAGAACAGGGAAAACTTCTAAATGCGAAAGTGCTTGATCGTAACGCCGAAAGCACTATGCATCAATAACTTGTTCGCAAGCATTACTCGAAAATCCGTGCTTTGAAATATGTCATGCTTTCTTGGTATGCATATCATTGTGGGAACCTTCGCAGGCATCCGAATGTAGATAATGTTTAAAAACTGCCAGATGTGTCGCTCTCAGATAGGACTGTCGGCTTCACACAGAACTTCCAAATCTATCTCAACGGCAACAACTTCTGCATGAAACGGATGGAAACTTTAACGCGGGACATCGAGGCATCCAGAAGGTTGCCGACAGCGCTTCTGATTCACTCAGCTCCGGCTTGTACTCATTCTGGCGGACATAACGATGTAGCAGTGTGTGTATGCCATCCAGAGCCTTCTTCTGTCGTTCGGTTTAGTAGTTAGTTCGCGTGAGTCGTCAAGCTAAGGATTCCGGGAAAGCGAGATCCAGAGGGCGGGGGGAGTGTTTGCTATAGTAGAGACGATTGTCAGAATGGATAACGATCTTCTCTTCCACATGTTCCTCTATTTTGGGATCTGCAACCTCTCTCCAACTGGCCACTTTGAGGTGCTCACGATCATTGTGAATGTCACAGTCGACATAGTTTCTTATCCTTCAGGGAAACTACGTTGTGTGTGTCTAACTAAAGAATGGAAACCCTTGTATGAGAGGCAGTGTATGTATTAAAAATACGAGAAACAGGACGCGAACGAATATGCGGCTAATCAAATTTCACACTGCACGGACTGTTCTTACGACTCCGTTAAAACCTGATTTTTTGTGCGTCGATCAGTTTGAAATGCTGCTTTCCTCGAGCACTTAGATGTCTTTTTGTTGTCGATGCGTTACTGTGAAAGAAGGTACCGATCGAAAAGGAATGGGATAAAGTTAGGTTGTTATGAAATGAACACGTTCCACGAATTGGAAGTAAAGGTTCAGCAGATTTCATTCAGCCCGCAAACAATTCAATGCGACACTCACCGGAGGCATCGAAAACTCCTCGCATCTGCATAACACAACAGCAAGAAATGCGCTTGTCCTCGCACAGTTTAAAAAGGTTGACCATGCTGCGCCCGCATATTACTTTTGGTTGTAGATGATCATGCTGTGGTGTACATCGTACATTTCAAATCACATCGCTCTCACTTCAACGGTTTCCAAATGGAAGCTTCTGAGCGCATAGGACAGGCGCGATTTCGCTGTTGGCATAGCCAATCTTTGAAAGGGCGCATATAAGGACGGCTAAGGGTTATTTTATCAAAATATCATAGTCTCACATTAAAAATTCGGCACAATTGCAGAGAATGTGGGCACATTCGCTGCGAACAGTGAGCGTGCCCGCCCCTATATACGCATCACTACCCGTTACTCTGCACTCTGTGCAGAGGAGTCCTAACGCTCACCAGGGAAACTCGGAAGCTTCTTATAGAAACATGCAATTTTTAATATATTCAATTCAGAATGTCAAGTTATGTTGTTCCAACACAAAATTTCAGCTCAGTTGAAGCACGGGAGGTGCACCTGCTGGAAGTGCCATCGTTTCTGCAATTGTGCCGGTCCATCCAACAAGTGCACCTCCCCTCTTTCGATTGAGCTGAAATTTTGTGATGGGAGAATATTTGACATTCTGAGTTGAATGATGGAAAAAATCGCATGTTTCTATGACAAGTTTCCAAGTTCTTGTGATGGCATTAGCATTCGCTTGCAGAGTGCAGAATACGGTAATGGTACGTACGCAATGGGGGCACGAACTCAGCTCCGTTCGCAGTTCGCAACCGGGATGTCATCATTCTCTGCAATAGTGCCCGAACGTTCTATGCACCTCAACCAGATTCGTAGAGGAGGCCCTTCCTCTCTGTCAGTGGCCCATAAGAAACGGTGGAAAGGGGAGGGAGTACTGAGCCAGCAGATCTGCCTCAGAGAAAAAGTTACTCTTATTTTTGATCCATTTAATCGTGAGGTGTGAGCGAGGAAGCTTTCTGCTAACATGCAGTGGAGGACCTCGAGTAGCACTGTACAGGCCGCAAGCAGCACATTATACTGTACAGGCGGCAAGTTCCACCAACAGAATGCATATAGTGAAAAAGTTTATAAGATTTGCTAAGGAGGCATTTTTCGATTGGTTCTACTTTGGGTTATCCATTTATGGAGGGATGGAAATGTAGTTTTCCACTTCCGCGTACTTAAAAAAGTTCGCTCCTCTGTCTTTCACTGGGTTTTGACGTTCCTGGTGTCGTAGATGCTCTAATACCTTTGCAAGCAGTGAACCTATCTGACTTTTTTTCTTACACTCGTTCTTCGCAATTGCTGCTTTCCCAGTAATGATGAAATGTTGTTCAACAATTTTGTCTAAAGAGGCATGAACGAACCGTTTAGATCGAAACACACTTTGCATTTCACTGATTCGCTACGTGTACGACCAAGAACATGCTGGCGGAGTGGAGGTACATGCATCGCAACGCTCTATGAACGCAATGAATTTGCCCGGCTATGCCACTCAATTCATGTACCGCAAGGTTGTATTCGTTGAGATGATGGTGCACGCGGTTGGAGTAAACAGGTTTATTTCTCTGAGGGCACAAAAGTGCCGTATTCTCACACAAGGAATGGACAGGAAGCGAGTGAAGGGATGAAGCAACATAATAGGAGAAACATGGATTTCCAGGATGCAAACGCGGCTTGAAAGTTCTCTTCCATTTTTTACTTAGCCGCACTACCTACCCTTTGTGAGTCGTCTCCATCTGTTCGAAGCTTTAGCGAATTTTTGCTGTCCATGCTCGCACGTGTTAATACGCTCTTCTCTCTGCCGTAACTAACTGAGGTTGTAATGGTTTATGAAATTTGGTAGTGACTGGTGGTGAATTGAAGGAGCAGTAAATTAGCTACATCAGTTTCATCCATACTGATTGCATGACTTATCGCTTCGTTGTTGCGTTGCAAAGACTTTTTGACGATCTCTTTTCGCAATGTTTTCCTCTTTTTTCCTCAATCCAACAACTGCACTGTTTTTGTCAATTGCTTAGGAAACGGCATGACGGTGCTTCATAACTGCAACAATATGTCCATCTGTCGCTCTAGTTGTTTCACTATCAGAAACACTGAGTTGCGAGAATTGGTCGGCGCGAGAAAAGCGGAAATTTTCAAATGCATTTTGCACCTGTTGTATCTTCAATTTATAGCGGTTGTTTCATAGATCAGTCGGGTCAGATATGAGAACCTTTTCTATTCTCATAATATGTTGAAAAATTAGGGATGGTTGATTATTTGAGCGGAATACAAAAACGCATATTTATTGGGCTGCTTCTACACTACGTTAGTGTCCCAACTCACTTCCTGGAAAGTAGAATTTTATGTCGTTTTGAACAAGAGATTTCCTATAGTGGGAGCCCCTTTTTTCACATTTCGATAAAGAAACGGAGACCCCTCGCGCTCGGCCCCTTCCCTCCTCTCTATCCTCCGAAGTGGCTTATATTTCAGAGCTTTTCCATATGTGCCTTTAAATACTCAGTCTCATCCGGCTCTACGCAATATGGACGCTTTTGGGCTTCAGCAGGCGTTGGGCGCTTTGAGAGAATTCAAATACCTCAGTATTGGTAAAAAAAGAGTGTAAAAGAAGTGGAGATTAGGTATCCTGCTTTGTTTTTTAAGAGTCCACAAGTAAATGCGCTTGTCGCCTTGTCACTCCCTATTTGGGAGAAGAAGAGGGGAACGGTGGAGGGTGTGGGGACCAGTTTGACTTTGAAACAAAAGCGCAACTCGCTGAAAAGCAGTATGCAGAGGGGAGATTAAGCAGGGGAAAAACGAAAAATGGGCGGAAAACTGCGAAGGAAAGGGCCGTAGCCTGAAAAAAAAATGCAAGATTGCACGAGCGAGTGTCCTCACTGCTGTAAGATTCAGCCATTTCTTAGTGTAAAGAGCATGCACCAACTGTACAACTCTTCAGATCAGGCGCAGTGCAGGGACGACAGAAAAAAAAGTAGTGTGCCTTTATAAATACACAAAAAAACATGTCGCCCCATGCTGTTACGTCAGGATCGAGATTTGTGTTTCGTATCGGTCGTGAATAGAAGCTTGTGGCGCTTGTGTGGCCATTAGTCGTTATGGACCATTAAAGATCGAAGGATTGACGGAGGAGGAGTGGGAGGGGAGAGATCAATCAGATTTTGGGGCATAAATTTATCTGCGAGCCTTATGTTCCTGTGGCATTCTTCTTCACTCTAGTAAGAACGTAATGACCGTAATGAGATTTTGTATTATTCAACGAAGTATGTTTGTAGATCAGCTCACTGCATTCAATAGCGTCTGCACTGGCAAGTTGCTGTGCCCTCGGAGCGTTCCATTCAAATACCGTCATACTGGATTATCCTTCACAGTACGATTTTTGCTATTTTTCTCGTTAAGATTTCACTTCTATCGTGAGCCGGTTGGAGGGCTAAGTAATGCCTTGCAGAGCAAGGAGCAGTAATGAAGTTGCCTAGTAATTACGAGCCAGAGGATTTTCGAGGGTAAAGAAATCGAAGCCACCGATAATCGAAGTGGGTGGCCGCCGAATTTGCGAACCAGATAACCATAGTCACTGGGAAGGAATTCGAGTTGCCGATGTTGGGACAGCTGTGGGGATGAGCACTTCGAACGAAGTTGGCGTCCTTCGAAATTCAGTTGCTTGCAAGGTTTTTCCTGGTCAGCCGAAAATCCCGAGCTGCAAGTGATTTTTTTTCGTTGTCTACGGTAGTGGTATGGAGATGTTCGAACGTCTGCAAGCTTGACTTTTGGGACCACGGTCCCCGTATGATTTCAGAAGTTCCAAATTTGTTTTATTTATCAGGCTCGAAATCATTAAAATGGGTGGGGAGATGAACGCTGTAGTGCAGTTTTTGCAGTGCAGACATGTGGTCTCGCGCCTACTGTTATATGAGGAATCGTGCAACTGAGTGCACAACTATGACATTCAGAAATCTCTGCATATGTTTCCTCTTGGGAAGTGAAATACACAAGTCGATTGACCTCAAAGCTTCAGGCTTTCCTTCTATGAGAAAACTGGCCCTTCTTGCTTACAGCTTACATAACTTAGAAACAGCGACACTCTTATGGGCTCCTCAGCTGCTTCTATTGTCATCTCCTTGCTACTGTACTCGTTGGTTGTTGTCCGAGTTCATTTGGAAATAGTCTTTATCACTGAATCCACTAGTTAAATATTGTCACCTCATCAATGTGTAGACGGAACTGGAAGTTACAGCGCTGCGTTGGCAGGAGCGGCCGAGCAGACCCTTTATCACTATCACATGCACCGAGTTTGCATTCGGCAGTGTAATCTTATAATGGTGAAGGGACATTTCCAACTCGTGATGAAGGTTCACCCTCCACAGGTTCTTCTTTTAACACACATATTTTGAAGAGCGGAAAGACTTTATACTTGCTCATATATAACAGTGTGCAAGCTTTCTATGAGAGTTTAATGTGAATATTATTGTAATAGGTTTCAATGCCTCACGAGCCAAAACTTTACACACTGCGGGAATCCATTCGCAATAGTAAAACACAAAGGAAGAGTGTTTTCAGTTCAACGATTTGGAGGTATTGAAACGCAGTGGTCTCCTCTGATACCTCTTCTGTGCTAGCAGTTTATAACAGCTGTCATTTTGGAATGAAAAATTTGTGGGGGGACCAATTCAAAGGCACACAATAATTTGCATTGCACAAATGCCCCTAGTAGTGTAATATTTTGAAAATTTCTATAGGAACACGGGTCATATTGTGAATGTATTCGCTGCAAGCAACCTTCGAAGCAGTTGATTTTTAGTCGCTTTCATCGCAATGCGTGATTGACGTTTGGTGGGTAATCGACAGTGGGGATACCCTACTGCTGCTTGCTGATATTCTCAAGCGCAACGGGCCATGGCATGGGGCTGCGATACGCCTATTTGTAGTAATCGAGTCGTCCGACGATGGACAGCGAGTTGAAAACGACGTGAAGCGTTGGCTATCCTTCAGTCACCTCATTTTGCACGCGATCCACATTATTTACATGGACGTGCGTATGAACTCCATTCTCTCTTAATGATCTCGATCGTTGATATATTCCTTCGGCTGTGTCATCTGCAATATTCATAAGTGGCAACTCATCACGAAGCACTTGGAGTGCCAACTGAAAATGCCATTAGTTTTACTGTCGATTTAAATCACTCTGCTCCCATAATTGATCGGATGCAAGAAAAGAAATCGAAAAATTCGCAATATGAGTGACCAATCATAGGAGGAGATGACACCTCGTCTTTTTGACGGCAAACAAGAGGACCAATATGACACTGATTTAGAGAAATGATCCCACCCCTCAGTAATCGAACGATATGAAGGTCCAAAAGAGATCCCAACCAAATCTTTCACGCGAAGTGTTTTTTACAGCAGGTTATTCTGTGACCTTGAATGCAGAATTTTGTACAGGTTTTTTGCATTTTAAATAAACAACCATGTCCCGAAAACCAGGTAACCACTCCGAAAAAAACGAGAGGAGTAGGGTGTGGGAATCAAATAACGGCACCGCAACAGTCAAGCGCACAGAAGCTAAGGCTGGTGCTGAGAACCGAAGGTTGCTGTTGCCGAGTTGGCAGCGCATTTGTGGTTCGTAATACTGCGTGAAACGAAAATATTAGAAGGAGCAGTGAGCATATAGGCACTCGGGCATGAAGCCTCAGAGGGTAACGAGTCAATACTGCTGATTGGAGAATTAAAGTGGTATAGTGCCGTGGATTCGTTTTATTTCTTCTAGATGACATTACCGAGGGGCTCTCTTTAGTCACTCAGGCGTGGAATAATAAGAATGATTGAGCCACGTGAGGTTCTAACGTGAGGTTGCTACGCGGCAGTAACGGTGCTCCCTATCGTAAAGGCTTCCGTTACTTCAGAAATGCTGCTGACTGGCACAGTTAAAGTCCTCTTTACTTATTTTCCTAGTTCACTGACCTCACGTTCCAGCGGACTTTGTGCTGATGAGTGGAACTGTCTTGAATGAATATAACTTGCGCGAAATTCATCCAAAACTCTTGCGCCGATATTCCCATTTGGAGGACATGGAATGATTTTAATCAGATGCCGAAGCGTAAGTACAATCCACACTGGCTGCCTGATACTGTCTGCAGTGGTTATACTACTACCTCGAATAGGGATCTCTAGACTCGATTAATATGGCTGACTTTTGCGTCAAGGTTTGAACATAGGGATGGTAATGAAATAGACATCTATATAATCGTCCAAACTTGACGGCTACTGCGTTTAAACTGTGTTGTGCAGGTTCACGGGGACCTAAGTACCACGCTTCATCATTGTCTTTCATTGTGGAGTTCCGCAACTATGAGAGTCACCAGAAGGTCTGCTTCATTTCAGCTGCAGAAACCCGATTGAGGGAGATGAAGTTGCCTTCGTAAACTACGAGTTTTGCTATTATGTTTTGTTCCCTTTATTCGAATTGTTTTGGGCAAAATTCTCGTACTGGAGTTCTGTTTTCAGCCATCGTATATTCAAGAGTACACGTTTCTGCGTGAGCTTAAGATTCGGCAGAGGTTTCGAGGGCCATCGAAACAATCGCTTTCTGCAAGGCTGATGAGGGTGTTTGGGCTGTAAGTTATCTTTAGCAGTTCATGCTTCATTTCTTTTATTACATTTTTTTCTACTAAGTTTACCTCTCCCACTGGTGATGTAGAGGAGCTCGGCTTTGAATGCTGAGAACTTGTCAAATGCGACTTGCGTGGTAACATTTGAATCAATTTCTGGTTGTTGTTGGTTCCACTGCCTGCAAGCATGGCGGTTCACCTAACGAAGAACCTCGTTTCAGTGTCAGGCGAGCACACTTCGAACATAGCATCGATAACGATTTCTATTTCATGTTTACTGGAGGTATTAGGATATATCAATGTTGGCTTCATCTGCTTTCAAGGAAAGGTTTCCATCATATAACCGCGCCTGTTTCTGGACGGCCTTTAAAATGTGACTTTTTAGAGGCTGTGGTACTAACACTGCAACTCTGAATGATACGAAATCGCAACTTTCATTCACATATGCAGATAGCTTCCCTACCATAAAGCCAGCTTCTTTCGTTCCTGAACGGCTGTAGGAAGAGTCGGGGCTTGTATCCCACCTCTCGATGAGCTGTTCACGCTGTCTCGTCTCACATATGCCAATGATGTCAGTTTTATTTTTGAGGCAGTGTAAGATAGGAGTCAGCCAAAACATCATTTGACTGAGGGCAAAGGGAATGTCTGCACTCAAATAGTGATCAAATACCAGTTCAACATCGAGTTGAGAGGTGGAAAGCCAAGAGTCCTTCCCATCATTTCTACTCGACATTTTAGCGATTTAGATCTGCGGCTGCAACGTCCAGGTTGCAAACTCCAGCGCCCTTATAGCCACCACTTGCTTTTCTACAGTTAGCCGGGATGACCACTTGAGGTCAGACATGCACAGCCGTCACCCCTTGACCTACTGGGAGCATTTCCAGCGTAGTAGGACCTGACAAAGCATGACGCCCGGCTGGTATAGTCCTCAGAATCAGTTGCTTGTTGCGCACCGCGAAGAGATAACGGAGTACAGATTGTGGGATTATCTCGCGGATGCTTTTTCGGTGACCTTGGAAGGGATATCATTGTGGCGAGATCATGATTTGAACTGAAGTGTCAACCCACGTCTTCCCTATGACTGTTTCCTTGTTGCCACAAATTCTCAAGAAGCTTAACACGTTCAGCTGCAGCTGGCAAAGGTGTCCGATGTAATCGGCCTAAAAATGAATCTCTCTAAGGTTAAGTGGATGAGGAATAGCTCTTGCGCAGAAGGTGTAATATAAGCAGACGACGCCGATGCCGAGGATGTGTCGGATCACATTCATCTCGGGCGTCAGCTAGATTCGAATAACATCCTGTACGAGGAGTTCGTCAGAACACGGAGAGCGAGTTGAATCGCTTTCGAAGCAATCGCGTTGTGACAAATCAAAAGTTGCCAATGCATATCAGAGTTAACATCTTCAAGGTGACCGTGTTTACAGCAATGCTATGTACATGCGAAGCATGGTCCACAGCGCAGCGTGGTGAATGGAGATAAGCGGTGGCAGAGAGAGCACTGGGAAGGACGTGTGATGTCACTAGAATAGATCAGTTAAGGGACGAAGAACTGCGATACACAACTGGAATAAAGGAAGCAGTGTCCGGAATTAATGCGGCAAAATAGAGGTGTACAGCCTATAATGCACTAAAATCTGGTAACCGCTGGACCGATCACCTGACAGATTCGATACCACGCGACCGAAAGCGGCCGCGCGGAAGGCCGCAAACGATGTGGAAGGAATCGCTAGTACGCCTCTCCTGTCAACGCTGGAAGCCGAATGCGCAGAATAGGAGCGAATGCAACTTGACAGATCGGCGTGAAGCGAGAAATTCTATTTTATTAGATTATTTATTTGCCTTCCCATTCACAGTTACTACTCCGTAAACGACACGTCACAATAAAACACCAACCAGCGTCATTCCGTCTAAGCTTCATGGAGATTGATACACTTTTCCAGCCCTCTTGGCGCTGCACCGCATGCGCTAGCACAACTTCATGTCCATATGAGAAACGCTTCTTCGATTCGGCTTCTCAGAAGGTCCATGAGGCGGCCGTTCTGCGCATGCACATGGTTCTTAACTGCGCTGGAGAAGAAATGATTGAGAGTTGGGGAGAAGGGATGAGTTCTGGGATCCTCGATAGCCGTTCATGGCCCCTCCCTGCAGTCCAAAATGAGGAGCATTTTCATTGTTGATATCCGTAGAGTCTTTGTGCAACCAGTCAGAGCCTCATCGTGTATGAATATAAAAGCCCGCTATTTTCTAAACTTTGTCATCTTTCCACACATCATCTCGATCTGTGGTCTGGCGTCTACAGTTTTCTCAAAGAATGAGGATCCTAAAATGCCTCCCGATCAGATTCTTTCCCCTTAAGAGCGTCAGGCCCTCGATTGATTGTCTTTTGGTGATTTTATTGGACCAGTACATAATATTATGATGACTCATGTGGCCGTCAAGCTTGAAAACTGGTTCATAAGAACACAATTTCCTGATGCCGACATTCTTTTTTTTTCACTGGCTCCATGAAAGTTTTGTGCTCGGTTTACGCCTTCTTCCTAAAGAAGGAGCTAAACATTGATTTTCAGCGTTCCCAGATCCAGAAAGACTGACTTTTTTTCGGCTGCAGTTAGTGGCATTTGGAATTTGAGATTTTTTTTATTCTGACTTTTTGGACCGAGACCGTCCGATCCAACGTATATGTCGGCAGTACCCCTTTGTTGAGGATTGATGACATCGGTATTGATCAGTCCGGATCCCAACAGTAATGTAGAGAAGTCTTCGGGTCACTGTCTGGCAACTTCGGCGAACTTCTGATATTTGTAATAAAGATTCTCTATCAAAATACGTCCTTCAGCGAAGGCCTGGTAGAACTTATCCTATCCTGAAGGTGAAGAATTTTCCAAACCAACAGAAAAAGGGAGCACAAAAGCGAAAGCGTTGCGTAGACATCGATTCGTGAGCAGCGCACTGTCACTTCTAGTTCACCTTGTAGGTTAATATATAAACGCATCTGACAGTGTTGAAAATCACATATACGTGTACATTCTGAAGTTCAAGTGGAAACGTCCATTGACGCTGTGCTGTAAACAGTTGGTTACCTGAGTACATTCCAGGAGGGGATTACCTTCCTTTCGCAGCTGCATTGCCGAGTAATCTGCTTTGGGGTAAAGATAGACGTTTTATCGCAGTACAAGTTCAGGCAAAGCTGCTTGGGCTGTTTGTTGCCTGTAAGAAGGAGGGCCAAGTTGATCGAACCGTTATGGCACAGAAAAAGGAGAATTTCTACTACTCCACTTTAAGTAGAGCATTTTTTCTCTTGTCAGTGAAGGCCGAAGCCTCTGTAGACGTCCAGGAGATTCTGACGCGCATTGTACCGGTGCCATAGCAATGTGCATTTCGAACTGAGGAAAGGGGGGAATTACGGACTTACGAATATTTATCTTGGCCAATGAACTCGTGAAACATTCGTCAACGCTTAAATGTACCTGAAGTATTCCTTGTATTGCATGGCACAACAGGTCTGGCGGTGCCTGCAACAATCTGGTTTTATGAGAGTTTTGTAAAGGCGCGTGGCATGCCACCCTCGATGCTTCCTCAATGTTTCCTCTCCTCCTCATGTACACAGTGCCTTCGAGCATGGAGGACTAAAGTGGTGGCAAATTGATTTTTTGTAGGGCAGTTTCTGCACCGCTGGTGGATTTCGAAATTGGCGTGTGTACCTGCTCCGTTACTACTTGAAAAAAATTGATGTATCTTTATTAGAGTGGGACGTGCGCATTCTTTTTATGACCTGATTTATACCGACAACTTTGTTGTAATCTCTTTGTTTGTTTGTTTTTTTCACAGGGTAAAGATTCGGCACACAAGGAGGATAGATATTAAGTGCAAATTTCTGAGCAAATAGGATGAACGACTCAGCTTTCAAATCGTTCGCTGTCAATCCACAGAAACTCTTCTTTCCTTTTGATATAACCTTAAAAGGAGTATGCTGCAGTGTGTTCGCATGGGAAGGAAAATTGATTGTTTCCAGATGTAATGGCAGTCTGCTGCAGTCGGCCGTTGACAGAGGCTATCGTCCAAAGGAAGGTGATACAACCTCGTCCAGTTACAGCCTGCATCCAGTAACGGCCGGCACCATACCGAGGGCGGAACAACTCGTGAGTAAACTTTTTTCGGCAGGATTGTTTTTCATCGCCTTCAAAGCAGCAATGTTCTATAAGGTGGATGGTCAGTATTCCCTGTAGGACAACGGATTTTACCTGTCGTTTCGTTTTTTTCCATTGCAAGTTTTTAAATTTCTCTCTGGTAAACCCAGCTTCATAACGGAGCAAAAGTTAGCGTGGATTTTCGAGGCAGAGCTCTAAATGTGTTTTTCTGTCTGCTGAAGCAATTGTGCGGACAGTTTCCTTTTCGGACCTTCCACTGCATCAACCCTTTCCGAAGGTTCACACCTGCATAGCCGCAGCATTTTACCCTCTTCGTTTCACCTATTGGACTATTCGTAGGTGGTCTTTGGTCAAAAACTATACTGGCAGAGTGACGTAGTGTTGAGCTTTGGACCATGATTGGTGCTCGAGCCGAAATATTGATTTGTGCTTGAGGATGAAAATAGCGAGGCTTTTTGCCAGTAGTATCTCAGACAGCAAGTTAGGGAGAGGGGGCATATGCAACAAAATAAAAAGCACCACGTCAAAACGACAAAGAAAACTGACATCACAAAACTGCCTGCCTACTTCAGCCCTTTTCGAAACTTGTGGTTCATCAGAGGTTTGTCATAGTCGTACAGTCTTCGTGAGTTTGAGGAGCATTTCCTGCAGGCGAAACATACTGAGAGTTCCAGCATCGGGCCCAGCACTTGAACAAAACGATACTGGAGAGAAGTCGAGAATCGTTCGTGGTACTATTGAATATCCCGGAACCTCCAGCCCAGCTAGAGCGGTTCTGGGTTTATCTCACCTATCTCGACAAACTCACTCAAGGCCTCAATCGCGTTTTACTCATAAGGGGCATCGACAGTGAAACTGCTGCCATAAATTACGAATGAAATTTTAAAAATTTGTCTGTTGTTTTCGATCGATGTTATCTGGCATTGTACGTTGGTTTCTCACTAAAGCAGAAGAGAAGTCTCCAAAATTCTTGCCACGGTCGCAGGGCGATAATTTTTTGTACGTCTACGGGTATCTGTAGCGAGGCAAAGAGCAGTATTGTATACGAAGTGATTTGCTTTTGATTGCGCTTTTGAAAAGCGAAGAAAAATGTGCTAAACACTGCAGGCCAGGTCTGATATCACTACAAATATTTTTGTGCCATCCTATTCTGCTACAATTCGGATAAGAGGAGCAGCACTTACACCTTCCACTCCAGACAGTAGCTTGTCGAAAATCCGCCACTCAACTCCACTTAAACGTTTGAAAATTAATCGAATCTCATTTCGAGTGCTGATCTAAATATCAGCGGTTGACGTGTTATAATCATCGTGGTTTGCTGAGCAACGGGTGAGGAGGTGTGGGAATGAGCGTACATCATGTTGAGAGGTCTCCCTCTGCTTGGTGAATGGCGAAACATGGTTGCACCACTCCGCCTTTTGTTTGAATTTGGCAAGATCGCATCAACTTGTTCTTCAGTATCAGTTATGATTCTGCAACTTTTAAAACGAAGTATGGGTGCAAATAATGTTTTATAAACGAATAATGCATATGGATCTCCAGGAATCAAAATCGATGGTTGTCCATCCGTGAGCGTCTTGGTTTCCGGATTGTCCTCTATATAGTCATTTCCATGTTGTTCTCCTCATACTTATTTCTCTCTTCAGTTTAAATTCCTCGAACATCCTTCCGTGTCCGTGAATGTAGAAATTCACGTCCTTTTCTCACCTAAACAGGTTGTCTGAGATTACTTTCGCCGCTGGCATTCTTGACTGTATCAGCAGAGTGGTGTCGAGGTTGCTGACCTTCAATGATTCCGCGATCAAAAATAGATGCTCTCGATCTTTTGGATACCTAATATCTATGAAGTATTCTTGTGCATGCAGGTTTCTTTGGAAAAGTTTGCAATTTGTTTCTCTTGTTCGTTCAAAGGAGACAGGGGCTTTGTCCTGAAATCATAGAAAGCTACTTTATGGCTGCTTGCTCACTATCATCGAACGGTTGCTTGAAGATGCGAACACTCAAACGTTTTCTCTTTGTTATAGCCCTTCTGTATATTTCAAGTGCTGTTATCGCTTCTGGATTTATGTCTTGTAACGTCTATCAAACTTTGTACTCCTACCGCATTTCGCTTCTGAAAAAGTTATTACTGCTGTAACTGGTCGCAACATCGCACTCGCAAAAGCGAATGACGTATGTTTCACTAAATCCGCAATTCATCGATATAAAAACTTGCGAAATAACTATTTACTCAGCCTAAAGTGGATGCCATGGTTTATCAACTATCGAAAGGGAAGGGACAATACCACAACTTTTGAACGTCCACCAAACGGCTGCACAATTACATCCATCAAGCACCCACTCAATACTTATACAGGCGAAAACGCTGAGTCAATGAATCACTTATGTATGGGGATGTCAGCAGGCATTGTTATAATGAGAAAAGGGGCCACGCCTGATCTACATCAAAAGTTAGTCAACTTATGCTGCCCTTTCTAGATCACTGGAGCATGGCGTGCACCGAAAGTTATAGAAGAAACTGCCAGAGGCTATGGTGGTGCCCTTCAGTGACGCTTTTGCTTCGCATGCGCGTCAAAGCGCATTTTGGCATATGGTGGCGTATGAGCTTGATGACGGAAGAGCGCATGTTGGCATATTTGGAAACTTAAGCATGGACGCCGTTGCACGTGTTTTCAACAGATTAACTTTTGAATAAAACCCGTGACCGCTCATTCATCAGGTTATTTAGTTTCAGTCATCAAAATAGTCTTTTTGCGGTTTGGTCGGTTGCTAACGAAGTTCGTCGTGGGTTGGACAGTTTCGACGTTAGCGAATCGTCTTTACTTCTCCTACGATTCATACGAAGCATATGTTGACAATGTAAACAATCCTTAAAGAGGGGCGACACATTGTTGTAATTTTCGCGTGCCTGCTTTATATAAGACTGTATCACAGCAGTCTTAGAAATTCAAACAGATGTAACTTACGTTCATTGCGAGAAGGTGTACGGCACATTTCGGCACGACAGGCCTGTTTCATTTGGAAGAGTATGGCACCTCTGGGTCAGCCGGAAATCGCTGCTGGTTTCATGTCGGGTTCCCTATTGAGGAGTTAAAGCCTGTCATGACCGTTGGTGGACATGCATCCTTCGGAAATTCATCTTTCGTGAAGATATGTGACTGCCAGTTATTCGGTCACATTAAACGTATGATGCTGCTTGTGTGTATTTGGAGACCAGTAATAGAACCAGAAAGATAGAGATAAATAATTAGATTATCCATGGATAGCTCCACTGACCGGACACTTTCTGGGGCGCATCATTAATGTAATTGTGAGCAGGAACATCCAAGAACACTTTCTTGAGACACCTTGCAAGTTTCGTTCACTCATATTCACTCTTAGAGAAAGGGAGCATGCGTAATCCTTGTTCTGAGTGAGTCACTGAGAAGAGGCGATTCCAATCATTGTAGAAATGGTCCTGGAATAAGATTAGCCTCAGCTTGAGCAAAAGCTTTCTGTGTGTACAACATCTGAGGCTGTGGCATCGTCAATGTGCGCAGTATTCGTTGAAATTTTTCGATTAGCATTGCAATGTATTCACGCACGTATGGCACTAGAACGCTGTCGAATGCCTTGCCTAGAAGCCGTGTTTTAATGTGTTTTTCAGGAGTGCTCGTAATTGCAGTCTTACCCCCTTTTTGACGATTGCTATCGTTTTCTTATGAGAAGAGGGAGGAGAGGAAGGGAGCTTGTCGCGTCAAACGGCGAATAGACAAAATAAAATTCCAACGAAATGAATAGGACGTTTTCGCTGGAGATATAGTCGGAAAGGAAACATAGAATCCCCACATTTTTGTGAAAGGATTTTGTCTCCTCCTCTTGTTGTCGTTCCTACTAACTGCACTTAACTTTCCATGTCACGTCTAAATCACCCTTTTCTGTATTGTGAGCCAAACCCAGTGACCCCGCTCTCGCTGCCAACAATATTCGTTTTGTCGCGTTTATATGCGACAGAGGGGAAAAGTGGCTTATGCAAGATGCATCTCATCAGTAGTTGGTCGACATAAGAGGAACAAGTTCAGTGGTGCTTAGGGACAAATATATTGTCAACCGCTGATATTTAGATCAGCACTCGAAATGATATTCGATTAATTTTCAAAGGCTAACGTGGAGTTGGGTGGCGCAATTCCAACAAGCTACCGTCTGGAGTGGGAGGCGTAAGTTGTGCTCCTCTTGTGCGATTTGCAGCACAACGAGGTAGCACAAAAATATTTGTAATGATACCAGACATCCAATTGTATCCATGAGATTTTCAGTGGCAGTTGCTATTGTGCACATGTCTAAAATCCAGAGAACGATGCACTGCAGCATTGAAGTACTGCTAAACAAGTAGATTTAATAATGATAAGGAGTGGGAGGGGTTGCTTCCAGATCATTTTTGGTGACTGTCGTTTCTTGAGACAAGGTTCCCAATTAGTTAAAGGACTTCAGATGATCAGGCAGGTGCTGTCGGTGGCGGCGTCGACTCTGATCGTCCTTCTGATATCATCAGCAGCGGGCCGGGTAACGGATGGAGGCGTAAGGAGTATCGTAACTATCGATGAGATGGCTAAAATCGTCAAAAAAATTGAAGCACGCAGAGGTATTTGTTGTGCATTTGAAAATCTTTGACCGCAATAATGTGGGAAGGAAATACGATGAGTTACCTTCTGTGTTGTTCATTAGCAAATCCTCCATAGTTCCCCCTAGTGCATCTGTGCGTGCCGTTTTCCACTATAAGAGAATCGTCATGAGGACAAAGTGATTTTGCTTATTCTTGCTGGATTTGATGAAATTGGACACACAGTTTCTGAATTACCTCAGTCATGATGGGAATACGCTAGTGATGACGCTTGAGCCGAGTGAGGGAATTTTATACGGCAATAGCAGTCAATGATGCTGACCATGTTTGCGGCGGTTGCTGCTAGGCTTGGTAAACACCATCCGGCGTTATGAATTGCTTTTGTTGCAACGGCTGCGAGACTCCATAAGTATCGTTGGCTGTAACTTACCGATGGTGGCATAATCAGCGAGATGTGCGCGTAGTTCCAGAGTTGCTACTCTTTGTTCAGACACAAGAACAAAAGTTTGCGTTCAACATCTTTGAATGAGATTTCGAACAGAGTCAAAGGTGGCATAGTGGAATGGATTTGTGTAAATTGAAAAAAAAACGTGGGATGTAGTTTTGTATGATGAGAACTTAACAAGAACAATAAAATTTTCGACTATCTGCAGTGTGTAGTAATGATGAAGGAAACAGGTTGATTCTGCAAGGTTTCCTTTGGTTTTAGCTGTTTGCGATTTTCGGATTCATTAATTTCTTTTCCAGAGTTCTTTCCACCGGAGTATATCGATCTCTTCAAAAAGGTTCCTTTGACATTCATCATAGAATAAAACTTCAGCTGAAGTCATATCGCATTTTTGTCCGCTGAATTTGCAGATTTATGTGAAGGTAAACGTACTCCTCCCGCAAAATTCCCATCGATGATTCCCAACACCAAGAAAACTTCCAGGCAAACTACTCGATACAAATCACATGTTACTTTAAAAAACTTGTGCACGTAAATTGAACCTAATGACTTGCGAGTGAATCACTGTAATATTTTGACAGTGTATCAGGTCACGTGACATTCCGAGACTGCCGAAAAAGTAGAAGAGATGCAACAAGAAAAAATTGTGACATTTTCTTCACACTTTCGGGATACATAAAAAACTGCTGAAAAGATAGCGTGAAACCACTGTAGATGGTCACACAAGGCCGTATGGAGACAACCTGCGAGCAGTGTGAAATAAACGTTGAGAGTGCGCTTCCTTTCGAAAGTATTTGAGTGACCGCCAGCTAATAACGGCTGAAGATTATTGCTTCAAGGTTCACTGCGTGATAAAAGATCTTTCAAATTGCTTCATTTTCAGTTAACTCCAGAACAGCTGAATGTTGTCATCAGCGCCAAGGAGGCGCTGCGACCGTCTTGGAAAGACATAGTTCGTTATGTAAGTGCATTTTTCTCTTTGTATTCTATGAGAAAAAGTCTCCAATGACATCACTTCATTGAATCTCGCGGATTTATCACATTGCAGCGAGAGATGAGTTCATAGCTAGTACTGATGGATTTCGTTTATGTGGATAACAGCAATTGTCATCCGGGCGCAGAATGGTGCAGCGAGATTTGACCATGGCTACAGCTTGTCACTGAAATTCAGTGTAGGGGATGTACCAGCACACGTCCATACTAAATTTGAAGCGCATAGTGCTGAACGTTGCAATTAAATGCAATAGACTGCTTGCCAACAATATTGGCGGAACCACTACTGTTGCCAATTGGAGTAGACAAACTACGAGCATTTATTAGCGTTAAACTGCTGCCCTGCACCACTTCAAACACTATTTGTTGTTGCCGCTGGGTTATTATTGATATTACGCAATGCTGCTATCAGTGTTGTTGACTGCTATGTTTCATGCCTTCCACTAATCGTTTCGTTACCAATTACTACCAGTGCTAGGATTTTAGCCAATATTCTTCTCCTCATCTTGTACAACTTTTTATTGCTCGTCTCTACTCTATATCACCACTTGAGTGGCTCTTGCAACTATTAATACTGTTAAATATTTTAATGTCGCTGCTACTGTTGTTGTTCACTTCTACCTGTGGTCCTCATTATGCATTGCTAGCTAGTAATTATGACTACATGATAATGCCACTTTCCATTGGCACAGAGTAAGTCTACTGCCTTTAACCTTTAAAATCTTTAGGACTGGCATAGCTAGTTTGTGCCAATTCCGGTACTACTTATGCTTGACTGTTAGTTCTACTTGGGACCAACACCGGAGCTCATCATGTTACATGTGGCAACACCGGTGCCGCCCTCATAACACCTGCCGTCATTAAAAATGGCTTGCTATAGAGACGGCTTTGGGGTTTAACCTCTTTGTGGGGAAAGAAATGTAAGGAAGGAATGCAGAGTCTTAACCAGCTATGTACAGCTCCTACAAAATGAAATATCTTCAACTCTGGCGAGCCATAATCGAGGTTCTGGCCCCTGTCACCCAGAACGGAAGCCGGAACTTCGTGACTCCGTAAGAAAGAAAGCTCAACTCTTTGACCTTGACTGCACCCACAGGGAACACTCGACTTCATGGTGGCTCTCTGATTTCTCTTTTGGGGCTTCATCGTACACTTGCTGTGGATGTCACTCGCGAAAAACACCAGGAGTGCTTTTATACAGTACGCGGGATTGGACCCGTCAGCACCCATTTCGATTATAGGAAGTACTTGTTGATAGCCATTATATTTGGTGAAGCAGTACCGATGTCATTCAAAGGTTGTGGAGTGTCACGGTGGGTTTTCCCGGTGCTTTTGTGAAGGAAATGGGGAAATGATGTGATTTCACCGTTATGCGTAAAGCTAGCTCCACTTCAAATTTCTCTAATTTCTGTGGAATTGGAAGAAGAAAGTGGTGGTATACCGAACGGGCGGATGATATGACAGCAAAAATGCGACATGAGGAGGTGCACCGCATAACGTTATTAGTTTTGGCTGCAGAAATATTGTGATACAACACCTCAGTATTTTCCTTTAGAAAGCATCAACAAATTCGTCTGAATTGCTGCGGAGGTGATGAAATTGCGAAATAAGCAGAGTGAAGTCGTGAAACGAAGAATGTAGCTGTCCTCATTGATTCATCCTCTACCGTTGCTCAGTTGCAATTAGATGAATAACTCCACCTGAGGTGTGTGCCCACCATTTTTCATGCATTATGAGATTCGCAAAATTTGTGACACCTGTTCAGAACTTCGATAATCAGGGGACTGCAGTATCTCTGCGTTTTCCCTGAAAAATTCTTTGCACTTAACGATTGCATGGATGTGGACAAATTTCGGAACGTAAAACCGATGTTGACATCGACCATTCATCGAAGAATATGGTAAGAGTGACGGAATAAAAAACTGATCTCGTTGGTGAGGTTACGTTTCCTGAAACTAAAAAATCTTGAAATCGGGTACTAAAGCAGAAGGTTAGGAGGCTCATAGGTAATTTTAAATGTAGACTAAAATGTTTGTTTTGACCTCTAGATGTCATTAGATAAAAGCTGCGCAGGCAAGGATTAGAATGCGCGAGAAGGGTTCAAACACTCGGCTTCCAGGTGCGCGTGAGTCGATTTGTAGCTGTGTCCTCGGTATCCCAGCCCTTGTCGTGTCAGGCATCATTCTATGTAATCGAAAAACCCATTAGGATAATGCGCGGAATATTTTCAAAATGCGAGTGACAATGCGAATGAATAAGTGAAGGGATGACAACGATGGCGCCATGCTTCTCATCAAAGTCGAGGGGAAGAATCTCCGGGAATCCCGTTTGACGTCTTATTGCCAGAAATTTCTGGAAATTTTCGAGTTAGAAATTCACCAACAATCCCAAAATTTTATCAGCGAGTATGATCTCGCCACATTTTCATGGAAGGAGGAAGTTAATGGGGGTTTAAGTAATGCTATTCACGACCAACTTACAAACTGCTGCAAATTACTGCTGTCAATGCCACTGTCAGTACCTGTGGTTAAAGTGCAGATAGTGTAATAGAATTGATGCAGAAACAATTGTCAATATTGCTGCTTGTACTAGCTACTGTTAATGATATCATCACTGATAGCTGGAAACGTTAGTCGGTACTTATCGTTGTGGCTGGCACCACTAGCAGAAGCGATAGTCATGTTGCTAATGAAGTAACTATTTGCGGCAGCAAGTAGTGGTTATTGCTGCTCATCCTATCGCTTACCACTACTTGCATCACCGATGATGGGCCCCCATTGGTATTAATCAGTAGTTGCGTTACAAATATACTAGCTTCACTACTATTCAGTTGCACTGCTAATAATGCCACTTATCTGATGTCTAATATGGATTAGCGGTCACAGTGTTGCTAACAGTATTAATTGCACAGCTAACACGCTGATCGTGACTCCAAATTTAGAGTTGAGACAAAATGCCATGGGGGACGCCCGACACTACTGGGACTCTCGATTAAGAGTTAGGCTTGGAAATCGTCACCTCCACCAGTTGAGCGATGCGCACTGAATTTTGGGAAATCACTAGGGTCCTTTGTGTACAGGCCACTATTAGCACTGCAATGCGCATTTCTTAGTGGCTCCTATATTTCAAAAGGGTCAGCGAATCAGAAAGGCAAAAACGGGTGATCTCAGTTTCAGATAAAAGAACATTCGACTCCTATAGCACGGTTCCCAACTCCGTTATTAGTCAAGGAGCTGACCATAATAGCTGATGTCAGACTTGCCCTTCGCCTCTTCTGGAATACATCAATTTCTTTAGCTCACTCCGCTCAAATTTTCACATTGCTTTGTTCGCCTTAGCTTGATAGTTCCCGATTATTACTGCCACCTTTGTGTGGAGGTTTCCGGCTTGCTCTGCGCAATTCAATTAGATACTTTCGGACGCACTTAATTTCAAAGACTTTCAAATCCTCTTCTCTGCCCCAACGAGAAAATGAGTGCGCAATTCCCTCGTCTTTTCTGAAATCACGTGAATGCTTGAGTTGTTTAAGTCGAGATTTCCAGACTTTGTTCATTCTCTAAAATGGCCGCTATCGGAACCAATGGTCGACTCTCCTAGCCTCCTTCCCGTCACCATTCCACGGCGATAAAAAAGTCGTCTACCGGCGGGCTGGCGTCGAATGCTTTTCACACCGGGAACTTTATTATTTCTTCCCCAAAGAGATAATTTTTCAAGGGGTACTGTGCAAGTGGATTCAGCTCATGAACGATTGATTGTGGTTGTTAAAAGTGAGCTTCATGATGTTCATTGCGACGACATGGTACCAATTCGACCTTTTCACTCGACGAATTGGACGAAAGCTCATAACATAGGATACCCACCAGGAATGCTTCCCGTTGGAGAACAGGGACAGGATGAAGTGTTTGTGCATATTTTCGATGAGCCTTTTGGGCCTATTCAAATTTCCTGATGAGCATGCCCGAGTCACATATTTGACGCTGTTGCCCTGTCGTTGTGCTGAAAAAAAGACTTCTTCTATTCAATTTAAGAGCACAACGTGACTTATGTTCAGCAACTCGACGTCGTGCCGAGAATCAAGCAGAATTAATGGCGGGAATAGCACTGTGTACGGTGTTGACTGCCGGAATAATGGGAGAGGGAGGCAATATTGAAGACGAGCGGAGTTCCAGTGCAGACGATTACTTGACGCAAACGAACTCCCTTGAGCTCTTGACCAGGGGCCTCTCCCAGATCTGTTTTCTGTTTTCAGCAGAGGAGTGGCAGATCTGGGTTCGGGTAACTTCCACTGCCCGACCCAGGCCCGCGTTCCATTTTTTCTTTTCCGTCTGACGCCATCTTACTTCCCTTGTGGCGTCTTATTTCTTCGTTGCGTTTCCGTTTGATGCGCCTCGATTTCTACTCCTCGCTGGCGCCACTGGGGCGGCTAACCCTTTTCTGCCGTGCAGCGGCTTCAGCGAGGCGCTGTGATGCGATTCGAGAGTTAGACAGTTGTCTAGCTCTAAAGGCTTTGTCTGTAAGTCCACCCCTCACCCCTAACCTAATTCGCTCCCTATTCCAATGAAAATTCTCTGCATAACATTGTGACCCCTTGTGATTTATGTGCTATATAATCGACTGGCTAGAAGAGTTGTAGACGGTGTGCGTTGAACGACGAACATGCTACACGTGCAAATAGAGCATATGTTTCTCCCCGTAGAGCAAAACAGTTATCTTCTATTTAGAGACCGGTCCCCACAAATATTATGACATTGCTTGGAGGGCCTCTTTAATGTTCTAGTTGGTAGTGAAGAGAGCTGGCATAGAGGCCACGTTACGATGTGTTGGATTGCAATTTAGTAAGAGGACAGCAATGTTTTGTTGTCGTTTTGTCTTTCGTCAGGTAACTGTAAGTGTTTTTGAATGAAAGTGCGTCAGGACTCTGCGACCTGCGTTCGAAGATTTTAATTAGCACGTCTTCTGCAAGTCTATTTTCGTGCTTTTTGTCCTTACCTCTTTCAAATCGGCTCTGTTCAGTTTAACTAGGTGAAACCAATAAACTTTTGAGCGGTGGCGCATTGCGTATGAGGTTGAGCTTTGAAGAATAGTTGAAGGAATCCTTCCGATTGAACCGCGGAGGAAACCTGGTATGGAATTCGAAATTTCTGTAGAGCTACTAAGACTGAAAATTCACTGGCTTGAAGACTCAAACTCAAAATTCATTATGTGCGACTGCCTCAATTCTTTCGTAGTTTATCAAATCTTCCATGTTCAATGCATTAGACCTGTTTTCGCACATATTTCCATTTTCAACCATGCTTGTGGTTGGTCGTTATTTTTATTACGAAGAACGCAGTGCAGTGGTTTTCAGATTCAAAGGAAACACCCTCGTTTCACGACTCGGCTGCAACGGACGCACGATAAAGTGATGCGCAGAATGAAGCCTATGTCCGAAAAGACACGCTTGTATATGAGAGAGGTTTGTACACTTATCTGCATAACTGCATCTAAGCATCTCAGCAGAATTCCTAACTGCAGGCACGCCCATAAAATAAAGGAACCAAGCGAGCGGCAGCTGCATTTGACTTCATCCTCCGAAATCTTTGCTTGTAGATTGCTGATGCGATGCTAACTGCCAACGACAGACGCTTCGTTGAATTGATGCGGCTGTTTGGGAAACTGCCATCGAGCGTCAAGAAGGAAATTCTGGCGGAATTCTTCTGGATTCGCGAGTTAATCGATTGTTAGTGCTTGGCTTGTTCTGTTGAGGTTGAAAGCGCTGACCAAATTCGTTAGCTGGTTAACAGAGATGCGTACTATTCACCTCGCTTGAACAAAGAGGGGCAACACCACCCGATACTGCAGAATCACTCAAGTCAAGCAACATAGAAGAAGCTTCGTGCGTAAGGCTTTCGGAAGCGCCAGGAGTCTCAAATCCGAAGAACCTTCTTTGTTTTCGTTGCGACAGTTGTGCATATGTTCACTGCAGTAGCTGCCGTTCTGGTGCAATGGAACTAGATCCGTTTTGCTGCACCAAATTGACAGAAAAGTTTCATTTTGTTTGGAAACGAAGTAAAAGCTTTGAATTCCCGTGTAAACAAGTGGCGCTTCAGGACGCACCCAATGAAGAATAAAGTTCTTCCAATGGGGACGTGACAAAAATTCGTAAAAGCGTTCGAGAGCAAAACGTTCGCGGAAAATCGCATAGGGGCTAAGTGGGAAAAAAAATTTCCGTTGTAATATCATATTGAAATCATTCAAATAAGAAAAAGGTATTGCAAGAGGAAGTCGTAAGTGGGAATAAGACCATTCGATAACATGGGTGCGCTTCTGCAGCCACCATTCCCTCACCTAAAAAATGGTCCTGCGGAGGGCATGCAATATTGGTTGGTATTCAACGTCTCCACCTCTCTCCAACCTTCCGAGCCGCTTACTGTTGGCTGATTAGCTCACTCTTCGTACACTATTGTTCTTGAAGATCTCCTAGCCGGGGATGAACAATCAGTAATTTTCATACCCACTTTGTGTGGCCAGAATGGCGAAAGTGACCTAAAAGTGACTTCACATTTCGACTATTGCGTCCGTCCCACAATTCTCATACAGGATATTAACTTACGTTCCAACCAATTGGCGTAAATTGATTCTTCGGCACTTTCAAATGCTCATAACTGATTTCAAATCCGACAGATCATCGTCAAATGTGCGTCGACTCTTACTCTGGCTCAGATTCCACATAACCTCGGGGTTTCCGAAGGATAAAATTTGAACGGACAGAGTTGGTTGAAACTGGAATGTCTACGACTTATCCAGTTTTTCCCTTGTTCTAAAAGGGGGGTTTTGCTCACATCTTATGCACCCTCTCAGTGCTCCTATTCACGCTGTTAGATGTTCAAGTCATGTTGTTCCTTTGAAAAATTTTTACTACCCTTGCTGATTTTTCAAAAAAAAAAAACCGTCTTGAGCTGTTCATACTTGCTGCGTAAGCAGCGTTAAGTTGTTGTCAGGGGCAGTCTCTGGCGATGAAATGCAGCATTTGCAGGGTATTCTCCGGACCCTTTCGTCACTTTCATGCAAAAGGTCAGTTCTCTTGACTTTCACATTTTATTGTTTCTGTATGGGAATAACTTTTCAGTGTTCGTCTTCATCCGCCTACCTATTCGCACACCTGGTCAGCTTTCATAGGTTGGTGACTGACTTGTCAACAATCCAACCGAATTTCTTATGTTACAGGAGAGAACTTTGTGGGTGGCGACGGCGAACTTACGTCGCTTCAGAACACTCATTTTCGGTGATCTCTTTCGGCATCAGATCATTGGTAGTCATGTAGAAGTGCGACGTGAGCATCAAACACGATGCTGGGATTATGCCCGCTGAAATTTTTTTCATGGTCGAATTCCATTTGCGATCGCTGCACCTAGATTTCTGAAGACTGATTGATCCGAATTCTCTTTGTATTTGACAAGTACCCTTCAAGCTTTAATTCGAAGGAATTCTCATTCTATTTCTTCTGAGAAAATTCGTTAGTATCACTGCTTAAATTCTCCATATGCTTCCACCTTTCTGGTGCTGCATAAGTTCGCGGTCTTCTTCCCACACCACCTCCTTTCCTATCACTTATGCTACAAAATTCTTTTCTGCCCGATCACACACACCCCACTGCTACCGATTGTCGGAATTTTTTGCCATATGCTGTATGTTAGATTAGAAAAAATATAAGACGATTCTCGCCGCAGAGCACGATGAGGGGTTCACATTTAGAGCGGCATATACCACACAGATTTTCTTTGTTTCCTTTGAAAAATTCGACGGATTGTTCTTATAGTATTTAGTTAGTGACATTCGTTGATTTTTCAGTTATCAAGCAATCACTTTCTGGTGACGTTGGCTGCTGAGAGTGCGGAACCCACTTCGGCATCCATTGCTTTGCAGGTACATTCATCGTGCACAGTTATATCATGTAATACTTTCGATCCTGCTATATGTGGTTGAGTTCGCCCAATCGTGGCCGAAGGGAGTACGTGAAGATGCTTTGGTCGAGCAGCCGAGCCTGCTATTTTTATGCGATCAAAATAATCCCCTCCCCCCTCCTCTCCCCCACGAGCTTTTGATCAAGCCCTCAAGCTGGGAGGCGTTGTTGCCATCTGGAGCAGCTGACAACATAGCCTTCAGAGTATATGGGTAATCTCTGAGTGTGGTAGCTCCGAAAATAAAATTTTATGTCAATCACTTTTCGGTCAAATCGTCGATGAATTTCACACTGAACGTCTGTTTATTCCTTGATACTTTTGAGCGCACAGTCATGAGTGTCTAAAAGCGCAGGAAATTCGGAGCAAAACATGTCAGCATTCTCTGGTGTATGCCATACCTGAATATTTTTGATCAAGGTTCGCTTTCATATGCTTTCTGATAAGTTGGCAAAAGAACGTGAGGCGTGTCTTTTCTTTTCTCTTGTCTGCGCGCCCTTTATGCGAATAACCGCAATGTTTGTGCTATAAAGCATCCGATGTCCTATCCAAGCTGAGCACAACCTCTCGTGGAGGAGTGATATCAACAAGACCAACATTCGATATTTTCTGATGTCATCTCTCTGTGATGGTGCTGGATTGCCAGGATACTAGAAATGTTCTCCCTAGGCTTGTTTCGCCAGGTTCACTGTATTCGTTTCTCACTGCGCAAAATTACAGTTGACATAAGTGTGTCCAAAAACGTCAAATAATCCTCCTTCCCTCTAATGTGCCCTGCACACTTTTTGAAGAATAAATAATTCGCTTTTGAGCGAAACGGTATCATGGTTCCTTTGTTTGCCCTTGGAGACGAAAGTACCAGCTGCTATCAGAGATTTGACAACGTGTCTGTCTTCATTGTGCAGAGTTCACGTTGATCAACTCATGTGGTTCATTGACAACGCGTAAATAACAAACTGAAGACATTCGCCTAAGTTATAGAAGTGCTGAAGCGCCACAGTGCACAATTGAAGCGTCCGCAACATTTTCCTTTCCCTTCCCCCTTCCCATCCCGAAAAAAAAAGCGGGTGAATTATCGGCGAGCATCGATATTCGAAATGGCTGAGTGAGATTCGAATTCATCTCCCATGGAAGCTTCCTAAATGAACAAAGCATACTGAAGTTATTTTGGAAGTCGAAAAACTTCCGTCAATTAAGTATTTGCCAGTGGTTTTAAGGCGAACAAAGTGAACCAGTTTACGCAAAAACAACCAGGTGAATCCAAAATCCTCGATGTGAAATCACCCAGCGATCTGGAAGTATTTCATTAAGGCAAGTAGGGTGGATTGAGAACTTTTTTCATACAGCGAGCGAAGTGTAGTGAAAGTTTTCGGGCTGAGGTCAGTACAGTGAAGTGGAGTTTTTAAGTTGAGATAAACGAGTTCGGTATAAAAAATTTTATTGGCTGGATTTAGCCTCAGAATGGCATTTTCTACCATTTTTTCTCTTTCTGGCACCTCTTCGCTTCCTCAGGGTAAAGTTCAAACCCGTAATTCCCTGAATTACTTTTTTGCCCCAGTGCTTGAGAACATACGGTTTTTGTATTCAATAAAATGTGCAAAAATTGAATTTTTCAAGCAAAATGTCTTACTCACTCTACTCACCCCCCAAGGAGACAAACATCCGGCGCTTATTGAAAGCATTTCTAGCGGAGGCGTGTGACCTCAGCAGGTTCAGGTGAAAAACTTCACGCTAGTAGAAATGCACAATTGACAGTACTGTGTCCTAACAGAGAAGAACCTGGCTCTGGGTTTTTTGTTAGTTTTCAAGCAGAAGCTCCAGGTCAGACGTCTCCCAATGACTTCCTGATTAAGGATTCCAGCAGCTGCAGGAATATGTTCGTATCGGGATGAATCCTGTTTCGTGCCTCTTAATAGCTCACATTCCTGCAATTTGCACATTTCCAAATATTTCCTGTTGCGAAGAGAGGTGGGAATGATAGGGAGGAAGGGACATCACAATGAGCAGTAAACGCAACAAAGCATACAGAAAGCAGGCTGCAGAAAGGGGAAAGAGGGAAGTGGAATACGGTTCGCCATTTGGGGACGGATTGGATGCAGTGGAAGGAATAAGACATCCCCATTTCGTTCTATATTAGGAAACGCTCTAGGTGCGTCTAATCCGTCTCTTTATCCGTCGCATATCAGCAGACACCACTAGGTGTACGTGACCCATCATTTCATCAGTTAGCCTTGTAACGAAAGATATTTACCTCATCCCCTCGCATCCGCAGATAGCAGACTGACGATGGCGACACTTCTACCTCATTGAACACACTGGCACTGTATAAACGGAGAAACGCACCAAAGTTGCTTGAATGTACGAGACAAAAGAATTTATCTTCCACATCGAGTAATTTTGCTACTGCTGAAAGAGCAGTTACTCTTTTTAGGCATCGAATACCGACCCTTCTGTATCAAATGGGTTCTTCCGTATGCGGGACAAAATCGATATTGAAACAAGGCGACTTCCCTTTCAAATACAGAATTCCGTCCACGAGGTAAGGATGATTCAATACTTCCAGTTTCACGTTTCAGTCAAATACACTTTGTAGGCTTTAAAGGATTCAGAGGCTTAATAAAATCTAAATGAAAATTTTGTCGTTTCGTTCTTCATGTCATCGTTGTACACTCATGGGTTACTGCGCTATAGCTATGGTGAAGTGTCATTTCCGAGGTGTCATCTGCTGATCATTCCCACAAGTAGTTACTTCCCTCTACGGTACCAAGAGCCGGGCGGTGAGGAGTATATGGAAAAGCGTGATTTGAATAGCACAGGGCAATGTCCGCTCTGCGAGATGAAGGTAAAATATTTTCATCCTTTTTGCAGAAGAAGCATAGTGTGGATAAGTTGTTCTAAGTTATATGCACTCTCGAAGTTGGAGCTGTTTTCTGGGCCAGTTTGCTTCCCTTCTTTATTTTGTGCCCGTTATCAGAAGTTAAGCTTCAGTTGCTTCGACATCGCTGAGAAGCACACGGCGCCCACTTCATCTGGAACTTTGCGATGACCGCATAAATGCTTCAACTGGGAGGAATTACGGTCTTTTCAATACCAGTCTAACATAGGAACCTTACTGATGCAGATTGTTGAAAGTATCCTGGCGTTCAAGAAGGTGCACCTTTACAACGCACTAGCCGGGTTTATGCAACACCCCGCGGAGGAAAAGAGCGAGGTTTACAAACGGATGCCATGGCTTCTCGATGCGGTCAAATGTAAGTGGAGAAAATTCGTTTGTTAGCGTCAATACCAATGAAAATTTCCTACGGCTAACCGATGTCGGAGTCGATTTATGCTTAAAGCTAGCCAGACATAATGGATGATTTTTAAAGTGGAATAGTGGCGACTAAAATGCTGGCGAGGGATTATTGAAGTGAGTCCTATCGAGGGCTCTTTCGGAAAGAGGAGAGGGCCAAAAAATTAGGTCGATAAGATTGAAGGCACTTAAGGTGACAAATTCCTGTTTAGGAAACGAGGTCTGAGCAGCAAAAATCTGTTCCCGGCGGATGTCCGTATTGACTGTGCAGCGTGTCCTCTAAGTAATAGGATTGGAAAATCCAAGTGAGACGATTTGTTTCTTTGTCGAATATGATTGTAGCTCGAAAGAGGTGATAGTTCTTGAAGTTTTGTTAGCGGCGTAAGATATGATTTCCACATAATCAAAAGCCTGCCACCTCATAACACTGGGATGACGGATATTGATTTTGGTGATTTAGGCGGCGGTCTCGTATCCGTCTCCTTTCCACTTTCCGGAACAACGAGTTTATGGTGAGTGGTCGATTGGAGTGGCGTTGTCTATTCTTTTTTCACTTGTCGAGGTCCAATTATGTCTCGCATAATCGTCGACGCAGATATCGCTAAGCTGACATGGTCGTTTCATAACTATATGACACGTCTTTCTTTCTGCTCTCGCTTTCTAGTTCTGCACTAACTGTTGAGCATACGGAAAAGTTACAGATTGGTATCGCAGACAGTCCCTATAGATTTGCTATTTCATTTTCGGGATTGCAGTTACTGTTGGCATAGACAGCAAATTTTGGTGTGGTCCTCTTGTCTCCTAGTAAATCAAAGTCATCGCCTCTGATAACGTAAACGAGAGTGATTTCAGATTTCGAGCCAGAGGTCTCCAGATTTTTGCGGCGTCATGAGCTGGTAAGCGATGTTATGATTGCATAGCAAAGCTTCACACAACGTAGAGGTAATTTGAAAAGCGCGGAGTGCCAGTGATTGGGAAAGTCTGACTTAATTCGCTAAGCTTTATGAAAAAACAGGCAGTACAGTTATATCAGATGGTATTTCTTTGATATAAGTGGCTCATTGCAGCCTTTCTGCTCATAAACATTACGAAGTGTGTCATGCGTCTTCTTTCATGAGCAGGAAATTCTCGAAATAACGGAACTATTGGGGCATACATTCCCACAGAAAAACATACTGCGACAATTCACCTCAGTTTGCTTCCCTTCTTTCAACTTCATTTAATTGTCTATTGTGTCATATGCTGTAGTAGTCGGCAGCTTATTGATGGGATGTATTATGTTGCTTTTGGTGTCATTGAGAAAATTCTCGTAATTTCGTGCATAGCTCAGTTAAGGTACACCGAAAAGGGTGACGTGGTATCCTATCGAAAGGCTGGGTGCGATATCGATATCCGCTGAGAGACTTTTCTTGAATGCTTATTAATGCAGCTTGCCTCCATCGCAGTTTGAAAGCACCGTTGAAGCAGATGTGCACATTGGAACACTTACAACAAACGTGATGTGAATAATGTGAAAGCGATGTAATATGCTAAGTGGTTGGATAGACATAAGCGGTTCGAGCCCAGACGCTCTTTTTTTTTGGAGAACGCTTAAGCAGTGGTGTGGGCCGTCCCTAGAGGCATAGTTACGGTCCAAAGCCGTATTGCTAGATTTGATTTGACCATGTGTTGTCAAGCGCTGAAAATGTGCCTCTGTAGTTATATATTATTACCAAATTTCTTTGTTCATCTTCCCATGCAACCGTTCTACATGACATTCACGAATTGGAGCTTAAGGTTGCTTGATGATGAAAGTTGCCGTTGTTGTACTCGATGGGGCCCACCCATGAACGAGGCTGTAAATAGGCGAGGTGGGGCGGTCGCAGGATTTTGAATAGCGATCATAATACCACAGATATTGCGATGGAATCCTGCAACTTAGATATAGAATAATCCCCACTGGTATGATTCCATAAGTCTTTTAAATATTAGCAAGACTAAGTTCCGTTAGCATCATCCTTCAAGAGATATGTCCTTTAATATAGGAGATTATGCTATTACAGCCGTAAAGAATAGCAAGTAAGTTCTAAGCTGCTCTGCAGAAAAGAATATCTTCAGGCCTGGCGAACTATGTCTTAACTAATATATCCAAACCTTTCAAGAGCGATGGGAGCAACGAAGAAGTGGGCATGATACGTAGTTCTACCTTGCTCACGTGTCATTTTGGACAGTTCAGGAGTCAGATTTAGAATGATGTATGGAATAACGTGTTTAAAACATCGTAGTTTGCTTTTGCTAGCTTAACGCTTCAAATTTTTCGGCTCGGTTCGCTCTCGCTGCATTTCGAAATTTGTTTCCGCCTCATTGGCTTAGAAAAATTTCTCCTCATCTCATCATTCAGAAATTTCCGCTCCACTATTTATCTGAGGAAAAAAAATCCGCTAGTTTTCCTAGGCGCATTATCAAGCTTTCTTTTTATTTGTACCACTCAGAGACTAGTAAGTTCACTTCGAGGCTTGCCTCACTTTTCCCACATAAAATCTCTTCCCCGTTGAGAATTTGGTTAGCATAGCGGAAAATTTTCTGGAAATGACGCACTAGAGTGAAGGTATTCTTTAATGAATTTTGCAGCAAACATTGATTTTGATGGAACCGAGTTTTTTGGATGCGTCTCTGCTAAAACAATCTTCTCCGCAATTTCTACTTTGGTGTTTTGCGAAACTAAAATCTACGGCTACGTTGATCAGTATTGCATCCACTCTTTCATCCGCAAAGTTGCAGCTGAGTCCTCTTGATCTTCATAATGTTAGCGCACTTGCCTTCTAAACCTCGAGGTGTTTGATGATTGTTCTGCGAGGGCTTTTGCTTTGATTGTTGCGGTTTCCCATTGTATGCTCGAATGTCTATAACATCCTTATTATTGTCTTGACTGCACGACCCAGTTTTCTTTACAATTTGAAGGCGCTCACTATTGCACCAGCTCCACTACTTAAACGAGCGATTGATGATTCTGTGGAAAATCGGTTTTCGGAGCAGCACGAAGAGCCCCTATCGAGAATCGGTCATCTTATTACCGTCACGAAAACTTTACCCCAGGCTTTTTCAGTCAATATTTGTGCTCCTTCGACTAACGTAGCTCCAGCTCAGCGTTCGATTCAACGGTTGCACGAGTAGTGCATGTGAATGTAGCTAGGCTGCAGGAAAGGGCTAAGAAATACTTCTTCATTGGACTGCCACATGAGTCCTCGAAGGATGCCATGGCCACTTGATGGTTGCTGAGGCCGTGCAGTCAAGAGGGAATCCTGATCTTATCAAGGCACTGGGGAATGGTTTGCTGTCGAGTCATCGTCACTGGAGCCACAACGTTGTTTCAGGCAGAACTCGAGCAGTCAGGAATGCTTACTCTTCTCATCACTTGCGAGATGAATTTTTATTATTTATTCGGTTCAACAGAGCGTCGAAGATGAGAATTCTGCTTCACTGTTACTTTCATAGAGGCTATTCTGAGCATGAATTGATCGGAGGTGGCAACTAGTGCCAGCAAGCTGGTAAACTCAATGCGCATGTGAACAAGCTGAAAACTGTTGTGCGTGCTGTCAGTGTTGTTGCTGTAGAGACCCTCGTGAACTGCTCCTAGATAAGTTGCACTCAACAGTTGCCATTCGTGATAAAGCTAGTTTTCCTTCACCGCGCTCGATTCCTAAGGTTGACTTACCGCATCCTTCCCAACAAGTATATTGTTCCTCCGTTTCAGTGCGGTCCACCCTTATCTCCTGTCGTCTCCAAGAACTATTCCGGCGCCTTCACTGTGCTCTAATAAATGCTCGTTCAGTAAGAATAACGCTCTACCGCCTCACGTTTTTTTGTTGATCATTATAAGCAAAAAAATAGTTTTTATTACAAAATCATGGATTAACTTAGACAACCGTTTCGATGTTGGGCTTTGTTTGTTTTACTGTTATTCTCCCTTTTTGCGCTTATGCCGTCTGTACTAAATGTTCTCCATATACATGCGAAGAAACTCGTTGTATGATTTTTCCGTTGCACCTGCTTTTGTATGTCTTTTTTTCTACTCCGAAACGTCCGAAAAAGAAGAAAAGGCTGTGATGTTTATGTTTGTTTTTTCTCTGCGACGTTTAGTTCGTGGGTCATGTGGAGCCTTGAAATATTCGCAATTCTCGATCGAACCAAAGACGTCGGGAGGTGGCAGTTCAGGTTGACCACGCATGGTTATATTCCTGAATTCATATCACTTTTTAAAGTACTGCAAATGCACTTTTCAGACTTTGAAAGACGATCCTTTCCTCTCCAACATGTTCCTCTCTATGCACAACAAAATAAACACGGAAAGTGATCGCCTCCCGCATCGAGCGCAAGAAGTCCGGCAGGTAGGGCTAACGACGTATTTACCATCTTCTGGAAAGGCATTTTCTGAACTTAATCTTGCGAGATTTTTTTCGCTTTTCTGAGCTTGTAAAGTTTTAACTCGAAGTTTACAAGTCACAAACGTGAACTTTCTGTCTATAATGTTTTGAAGCTGCCTTAAGGACTTACAAAAATGGAAGTTGCATCCTGCCAGCCTTACACAGTTATCTCGTGCATTGCAGTAAGACCTTCCTTGTGTATTATCGAGCACTCTTGGATTACTGCATATAGTGGGGTTCCTTCAGCTTCTTTAAGTATGAAGATTGATCGATGCATTAAAGAATACTGTATTCCGCAAGTTGTTTCTAGGACCGTCGCGCCAGATAACTGAAAACATGAATGTTTGGATTTTTGAATTTCACTTCTAAATTTGATCATATTCTGTACTGTAAAATAAAGAGGAGCTTAGACTTATCTGGCTTACTTCACTTTTTGTTCGCAAGGTATGAGTGAGTAACTGGTGAGTGACTGGAATAACTAGCAAAGTGGAGACTGGAACGAATGGCAAAGTGAGTGACCGAAAAGCTAGAACGACTGGCAAGGGGGATGATTTGAGTGGGTAGAATGACTCGAGGAGTGAATAACTGGAGTGGCTGGCAAGGTGGATAACCAGATTACAGAAGCGTGTATTGTGGTAGCTTTTCTTGCACGCTTATCGTTTTGTTCTCCAGTTGCAGTGCTGAGTTTGCTTTCTCATTTTTCTGCTTCGGAATGGGAAAAAGGTTGGTAGTTACCCTATTGATGCAATCGAGTTCAGCGCCAAGAGAGAGGGATGATGCAGGAGCTTTTGACTAGAGTTCGGAACACAATCTACATTTCCTTTTCTTATGATGGAATAGTTCATTATCTTGCTAGTTCTTTCGAATCAACGTTATGTTTCAGAATAACTCAACTGAGTTTACAGTTACATTGCATTTGCATCTTTTGGGCAGTTTGAATGAATGGTTAATTGTGCTGTCTTCTATGAGCCACGATCTCGAGCAGAATGATTCTTCGTTCAAACGAGACTGGATCTTTCGGTGCAACCGAAGTGGGTGTTTGGGTTCGGTCAGTAGTTACGAAAGGTGCCTACTTGGCAGTTGTCAAGCTGGAACCTGTCATGAACTGATATGTGGATATTCTCAACGGCTTTTGGACGAAATTGGAATCGATAGAGGAAGTATGATAAGAAAGCGATTCCTTTTGTGATCTATCGTTGTTTTCCGTTTCCGATAGGAAATATAAGAGGTTGCCTGAGCTTGCGCCTCACAGCTTGCTTTCTTTTTCGGAAATCGGATTCACCTGTCCTTCTGAACAACCACACCTTGAGTTTCAACTTTCGTTTGCCATAACTTCCTCTTTATTTTCCCTTTGTGATTCGAGAATGTGCGCTCAGTGGTCCTTCTTGCATGATATCTTCGTGACATCGTTTTCAGTCGTCAGTCACTTTTAAGATATGCAGGATCATTTGTACTCCATTATTTCGGCATGCAATCTCATAGAGTGCCTTTTTAATAATCGAATACAGCCCTTCAATAGTGATGGTCGGAGCATCGAGAAAGTAGCTGTACCTAACATCGTTGCAGACTGGCGAAAGCGCTGTGATGTCCAAGGAGACTTTTCCTCAGAGGATTGTTGCGGGGTTCGTGCAGCCGCCGAGGAAGGAGAAAAATGCAGCGCACAAAAGGATCCCTTGGCTCTTCAATATATTGAAAGTGAGTCGAATGAATTGTCATATTTGGCTGAGAAGTCTTTCAAAGATTTAACTGAATGGACTCCCTATTTTTATGCGAGGTGCGAGGGGAATTCCTACCGCATACAACTCGTATGATTGTGCATTCTCCGTTCAAGAAAAATTGTGGCAAACAAATTTTTCGAAGGTGTTCCAAATGTATTTGATTCCGTGCAGAGTGTTCTTTTTTAGAATGAAGCAGAAAGTATAATTTGGCATTGACTAGAAGGGCTAGTGGAAAATTTTTATCCACAGCAACTTCCGGATCGCGCCTCCCCTTCCACTTTTCCTTCCTCGCGGCCAGCTGATTTCCACGTTTCATCAGCGAGCATATCTTTTTGCCTTTTTATACACTTCGGCCGCTCAGGCACTCAGAGTTCCATTTGCTTCGTTAGAATGACCTCTGTCGGCTACTGGCTGTATATCTTTATGACATATTGCGCACACTGGTGTGCCATGCGCAGTTGCGAACATTATAACAAGCGTTGAGAGCACTCAAGTGGCGAGGTGTCCTCCACTCTCCGTAACGAATGATGCTGTCTCATACTAAAAGTGCAATTTTCGCAATACGAGTCTTTCCACCGTGCAATCATCCGTTCAACGGAGATATTCATCTCAGAAGTTAGCAACCTTGCTGTCATAGCGCTAGTTATGCCACATGCAGTGGATTTCTTGCGAAGAGGGATAAGTTAGGACGGTTTTGATCTAAAAAAATAAAAATAAAACGGAATATTCCACACTTTTTCTCGGTGGAAATGAACACATATCTTCGTGACATCGTTTTCAGTCGTCAGTCACTTTTAAGATATGCAGGATCATTTGTACTCCATTATTTCGGCATGCAATCTCATAGAGTGCCTTTTTAATAATCGAATACAGCCCTTCAATAGTGATGGTCGGAGCATCGAGAAAGTAGCTGTACCTAACATCGTTGCAGACTGGCGAAAGCGCTGTGATGTCCAAGGAGACTTTTCCTCAGAGGATTGTTGCGGGGTTCGTGCAGCCGCCGAGGAAGGAGAAAAATGCAGCGCACAAAAGGATCCCTTGGCTCTTCAATATATTGAAAGTGAGTCGAATGAATTGTCATATTTGGCTGAGAAGTCTTTCAAAGATTTAACTGAATGGACTCCCTATTTTTATGCGAGGTGCGAGGGGAATTCCTACCGCATACAACTCGTATGATTGTGCATTCTCCGTTCAAGAAAAATTGTGGCAAACAAATTTTTCGAAGGTGTTCCAAATGTATTTGATTCCGTGCAGAGTGTTCTTTTTTAGAATGAAGCAGAAAGTATAATTTGGCATTGACTAGAAGGGCTAGTGGAAAATTTTTATCCACAGCAACTTCCGGATCGCGCCTCCCCTTCCACTTTTCCTTCCTCGCGGCCAGCTGATTTCCACGTTTCATCAGCGAGCATATCTTTTTGCCTTTTTATACACTTCGGCCGCTCAGGCACTCAGAGTTCCATTTGCTTCGTTAGAATGACCTCTGTCGGCTACTGGCTGTATATCTTTATGACATATTGCGCACACTGGTGTGCCATGCGCAGTTGCGAACATTATAACAAGCGTTGAGAGCACTCAAGTGGCGAGGTGTCCTCCACTCTCCGTAACGAATGATGCTGTCTCATACTAAAAGTGCAATTTTCGCAATACGAGTCTTTCCACCGTGCAATCATCCGTTCAACGGAGATATTCATCTCAGAAGTTAGCAACCTTGCTGTCATAGCGCTAGTTATGCCACATGCAGTGGATTTCTTGCGAAGAGGGATAAGTTAGGACGGTTTTGATCTAAAAAAATAAAAATAAAACGGAATATTCCACACTTTTTCTCGGTGGAAATGAACACAGTGCAAGAATCGACTGTAGTGATGAGGGAGTATATTTGTTGCGACAATTTGGAGAGGCATTCATTCGTGATTAGACGTTTATATCCGAATGCAAAACAGCTGTTTTTCGTGATATAACAGCTGAGGTCTCAATTGTGGCGACAGATGCTTCGCATTGAGCTCGACGTGTTGAGGCTTGATCACATTGCGTGCATTTGGGAAAAATCGGGTGCTAAAAATTTTCAGTGAAAAGTTTCAGAATCCGAACAAAAAATTTCCAGTCATCAACAAGAGGTGAGTGGTGTTTATTAACCTGTTCTATAATACGAGTTAAGATAGAAGCAGGCCTTGAAAATTTAGCTGGAAGCAAATGGCTCGGCAAGGGAATATGACTTATTCCATCCAGGATGATTTCGTTTTAGGGTAACGCCCATTGCATTTATAATAAACAGGTGAGGAGCGTCGCATAAAGTCTGCAATTGTGTGCACATATGCACTGGATCGAAAACACGGATGACAGGTCGGCCGACGCGAATTGTGTCGGCTTCGTTGGGATTTGAATTTGGCGCAGCAGGAAAAGAAGTATAATCGCGGCTTCAGCTCTCGTCAGTGGGAAGAGGCGCGAGGCGAGCGTGCTTCTCTGATTAGATGCTACGTTAAGAGACGTTTTTGGCTGTTAGAGGTGGAAATTGCAGTTAATTGGTGATGAAATTGTGGCCATGTGTCTCCAGTACATTTCTTGTTAGAGGCGTAATTTATTTCTGCTGATAACTTGTAAAATCATTGGTTCTGAGATGGGTGGAATGCAAGGCCCATATGGTTGCAGCTTATTTGCTACGCTTCTCCACTCTTCAAAATTTAGACATTGAGTCTGAAGTTGCCGACCGGCCTTCTCGTTCACATGTCCTCATTTTGCTGTTTGCAGTAGAAGAGTTGTTTCTTTCATCAGATGTTGTTTTCCAATCACATTCCAGCTAGATTCGCTTGTTGGTTAGTGGTTTCATGTACCTGTCCCTGGTCTTTGATAGAAGAATTTGCCTAGTCGATACGTTTTGGTCGACCGAAGTTTAGTAGCTCTTTGAGGTGGTGAAGTTAATTATATGGTATGTCTATACAGTAGAACAGAATTGCTTATCAAGCAAGCTGCCTGTAAAATAGAAATTATTGTTTAGCCTGTGAAAACGAGGTGGCGATAAAAGTAGGTGTAATAGAATACATGGAACTTCGAATTCACTGAGGTATTTGCAGGTTTCTGCAGATAATTTTAAGTTAACGTGTAGTGCTGTTTTAAAGCTTATTGGAAAAAGACATCACTGATTTCGTTCCCTTGATCCGTCGCACTGCTGATACAACGTCGTTGTCACTTCAAAGTGTTTGCTGATTGCCCATCACAAAAAGAAGTGGTGGCCGTTATGATAACATAATTACCTTGAATAACGGCACTATAGCAATAATAGCGTTATAATGGCACAAACATTTGCATAAGAAATTTGCCCTGTTTATGGAACGAATACATTCCTATCGTAAGAGGGAATGTTCAATTATTGTATCTGCTAATAAGCAAATCTGCAGGAACGTTCATGGATCTAATGATACGTAAACTAAACTACGAAGGAGTCCAACCGCTCATGTGGTGCTGTTTCTTGGTCCTTTTGTTTAATGAACAACTGAATGAAGTGGTGAAGTAAACGTTACTCTTTGCAGGATAACCGTACCTTGAAGAAAGGACTTGCTTGAGAACACTGAACCCATGAAGGAACCTGTTGCTTGGAGGGGAGGAGTAAGTGCATGGCCAACTACTGTTCCGTTCGTATTCTAGTCGAATAAATTTGTTACGTTGGCAGCACTTTCACTGAACAATGTTTCACATCTGCAAAAGCAGCTCGCAAACGACAGTCAGTATACTGGGGAGAGGGAAATCGGGTTCCATTGCTCAGGCAGTTGTGTTACTTTTACCCAGCAACACTTAGTAATGCGGCTTCCAGTACGTGCTCAAAGAAACCCAGAGGCTTATAGTGCATCAGGTGGGCTGCCAGGACAAGATTTCCTCTCTTCCAAATGCAGTCGCATTTTAAAATGAGTTTCAAACTTCCAATAAAGCCGTTTGCAACCCATTGATGAATCCTACCACTGTGCTGGGTCGAAAGTGGTACGAAATGAAGAGGCAGAGGAAGAGATGCGAGGGTGGGCCTGCTGATATAACACGCGAAGCATTTTGCTCGTAAGGAACATCGTTCCTTCACTTTTTTCTTTCCGACGTCCCCCAGTGGGAACGCATGCAAAACCTATCGTTATACACATGTATGATCAAGCAGGAGGGGCAATCCATATGCCTGATAACTGAAAGGGAGTGGAAACTCAGTTGGTTCCCAGCTTCGGATCCAACTTTTGCAATATGGTGGTAATCTCATTGATGCGACTTATGTTCAAATCCCAGAGAGCAAAATATCCGCAAACAGAGTCAGTGGATTGCCATGGAGCGACTGACATGCACTTGCGCTTCTAAGGAGGAATCACAGCGATCGCAGCGCTGTCCGATGGTCTTAAGTCGTAACTTTGCCCTCGATAAAAGAAATTTTATAACTCTGGTTTCCTTCCGGGCCTGTGATATCAACAGTCGTAGGCCGCGTGATAGTTCCACTGAAGAAAATTTGCTCATCCGTGCTGCTGAAATTCTGCACAGTCCTAGACAGATGCGCATACTTATAACACTCCCATCACTCAAGACCGTACTTTACTTTATTCTTGTGGGAAGTTCCTTCTTCGTAAATTGCTTTTTCCCGACTCCCAGCTGAGTACTGATAAAAACCAATCACGCTCGTCCAAATGTCACACAGCATCCCCTCAATTCACAAAACACCGCTGAAGGCCGAAATGTTGCGAAACGAACGCATTCCTTGTGTATGCGCAATCCTCTTTTTCAGTTAACCCACACGCAGCGCATGAAATAATCAGACGCGTAGCGTGCGTGATCACGACTCGATGGATTTGCGCCGCAGCAGTAGAACGCTTCAATGATGCAGCACCGTAATGCAACTCTCAGCTGTTATATCATGAAAAACGGCTGTTTTGCATTCGGATATAAACATCTAATCACGAATGAACGCTTCTCCAAATTGTGGCAACAAATATAGTCCCTCATCACTACAGTCGATTCTTCCAGTGTGTTCATTTCCACCGAGAAAAAGTGTGGAATATTCCGTTTTATTTTTATTTTTTTAGATCAAAACCGTCCTAACTTATCCCTCTTCGCAAGAAATCCACTGCATGTGGCATAACTAGCGCTATGACAGCAAGGTTGCTAACTTCTGAGATGAATATCTCCGTTGAACGGATGATTGCACGGTGGAAAGACTCGTATTGCGAAAATTGCACTTTTAGTATGAGACAGCATCATTCGTTACGGAGAGTGGAGGACACCTCGCCACTTGAGTGCTCTCAACGCTTGTTATAATGTTCGCAACTGCGCATGGCACACCAGTGTGCGCAATATGTCATAAAGATATACAGCCAGTAGCCGACAGAGGTCATTCTAACGAAGCAAATGGAACTCTGAGTGCCTGAGCGGCCGAAGTGTATAAAAAGGCAAAAAGATATGCTCGCTGATGAAACGTGGAAATCAGCTGGCCGCGAGGAAGGAAAAGTGGAAGGGGAGGCGCGATCCGGAAGTTGCTGTGGATAAAAATTTTCCACTAGCCCTTCTAGTCAATGCCAAATTATACTTTCTGCTTCATTCTAAAAAAGAACACTCTGCACGGAATCAAATACATTTGGAACACCTTCGAAAAATTTGTTTGCCACAATTTTTCTTGAACGGAGAATGCACAATCATACGAGTTGTATGCGGTAGGAATTCCCCTCGCACCTCGCATAAAAATAGGGAGTCCATTCAGTTAAATCTTTGAAAGACTTCTCAGCCAAATATGACAATTCATTCGACTCACTTTCAATATATTGAAGAGCCAAGGGATCCTTTTGTGCGCTGCATTTTTCTCCTTCCTCGGCGGCTGCACGAACCCCGCAACAATCCTCTGAGGAAAAGTCTCCTTGGACATCACAGCGCTTTCGCCAGTCTGCAACGATGTTAGGTACAGCTACTTTCTCGATGCTCCGACCATCACTATTGAAGGGCTGTATTCGATTATTAAAAAGGCACTCTATGAGATTGCATGCCGAAATAATGGAGTACAAATGATCCTGCATATCTTAAAAGTGACTGACGACTGAAAACGATGTCACGAAGATTTGTGTTCATTTCCACCGAGAAAAAGTGTGGAATATTCCGTTTTATTTTTATTTTTTTAGATCAAAACCGTCCTAACTTATCCCTCTTCGCAAGAAATCCACTGCATGTGGCATAACTAGCGCTATGACAGCAAGGTTGCTAACTTCTGAGATGAATATCTCCGTTGAACGGATGATTGCACGGTGGAAAGACTCGTATTGCGAAAATTGCACTTTTAGTATGAGACAGCATCATTCGTTACGGAGAGTGGAGGACACCTCGCCACTTGAGTGCTCTCAACGCTTGTTATAATGTTCGCAACTGCGCATGGCACACCAGTGTGCGCAATATGTCATAAAGATATACAGCCAGTAGCCGACAGAGGTCATTCTAACGAAGCAAATGGAACTCTGAGTGCCTGAGCGGCCGAAGTGTATAAAAAGGCAAAAAGATATGCTCGCTGATGAAACGTGGAAATCAGCTGGCCGCGAGGAAGGAAAAGTGGAAGGGGAGGCGCGATCCGGAAGTTGCTGTGGATAAAAATTTTCCACTAGCCCTTCTAGTCAATGCCAAATTATACTTTCTGCTTCATTCTAAAAAAGAACACTCTGCACGGAATCAAATACATTTGGAACACCTTCGAAAAATTTGTTTGCCACAATTTTTCTTGAACGGAGAATGCACAATCATACGAGTTGTATGCGGTAGGAATTCCCCTCGCACCTCGCATAAAAATAGGGAGTCCATTCAGTTAAATCTTTGAAAGACTTCTCAGCCAAATATGACAATTCATTCGACTCACTTTCAATATATTGAAGAGCCAAGGGATCCTTTTGTGCGCTGCATTTTTCTCCTTCCTCGGCGGCTGCACGAACCCCGCAACAATCCTCTGAGGAAAAGTCTCCTTGGACATCACAGCGCTTTCGCCAGTCTGCAACGATGTTAGGTACAGCTACTTTCTCGATGCTCCGACCATCACTATTGAAGGGCTGTATTCGATTATTAAAAAGGCACTCTATGAGATTGCATGCCGAAATAATGGAGTACAAATGATCCTGCATATCTTAAAAGTGACTGACGACTGAAAACGATGTCACGAAGATTTCATGCTAGATGGTCCACTGAGCGCACATTCTCGAATCACAAAGGGAAAACAAAGAGGAAGTTATGGCAAGCGAAGGTTCATGCTGGTTCGCAGTTTTGGTACAGGCCAGCAAAGTTTGTATAGGTTCGCAAAGTTCGTAGACCAAAAAGGTATTCAGACGTTGTTGAATTAGGAACGATACACTCAAACAGTGCTCGCAAAATTCGTCATGACCCGCAGTGGTTGTACTGGTACGGAGCGTTCGTACTCGTTTCCAACGTTTCCGATGGTTCGCAGTATTTGTTCACGTTCGCAAATTTCGTAAAGGTTCACGGTGTTCATGTGGATTGGTAGTATTAGTGCATAAACTTTGCGGGCCTGCACAAACAATGCGAACCAGCAGAAACACTGCGAACCTATAGGAACTTTGCGAAAATGTGCGAACCTGCAGGGACACTCCGAACGTACACTAATTTTGCGAAACTTTACTAATATCGCGAACCAGCACGAACACTACGAACGGGTACGAACATTGCAAACCATTACAAACACTGGGAACCATCGCGAACGCTGTGAACCATGACGAACTTTGCAAACGGCTGTGGGCATTGCGAACCATGACAAATTTTGCGGACGAGTACGAGCATTGCGAACCATGATTAGCTTTGCTAGCGGGTGCGGAAATTGCGGACCAGCACGAACACTGCGAACCGTGACAAACTTTGCGAACGGGTCCAAACACTTCGAATCGTTACTGATTTTGCGAACAGATACGAACATTGCAAACCAGTACGAACACTTTGAACCATCGCGAAATTTGCGAACATCGTTTGAATGTAACGTCCCTAATTCAATAACGTTTGAGTGCATCTTAGCGGCAGGTGTTTATTATTTACTGTCGAGGCATATAGGCTACTGAAGTGTAAAGGTTACTCGGAGAACGTATATTTTTACGTCTAAAGCAGTATTTTGAAAGCGTCCTTCCGTTTTTCTCTGCGTAAACGTCTTCGAACTGCCGTTTTTTAAATATTGCTTTTCTACATTCGGACATACTAGTGAGACCTTTTTTGCCCACCTTTTTTATATTGTGTGATAGGTACTCTCTACTTGGATCAGTCATCATTTCATCACCTCATACCGATCATATTTCGTTTTGTTTTGTTATCACATGTATGGAACGACATAATTGTTTTGTTTCCAGCCTCCCTACCAATATATTTACAAGTTTGCTCGATCATATCATTTCATAGTGGGATTTTTCAATTTGGACAACCGAAAAAGTTCACATCCTCAGAGCAAGTTAACAGCGTGAGTGCTCCTCGTTTTCTGTCGCTTTTTCTTTCACAGAAATTACTGAAGAAATCTTCATAAATTAGGATTCCACGATCGATTTCATCGCTTGTTTTTACATCGTTGTATTGCTGTTGCCTTTTGCCGATTAATTGAAGCTTTGATGTTCGGAGCTCACCTGAAGTAACTTTTTTTCCTTGCAGCAACACTGCAAAATTCAATAGAATTTTCCCAATGAATACTTCTGCTCTTATTAGACTTTACGTTCAAAGGTGAGCTTCATATTCGTCAAATCACCGCAGTGTTTGTCTCTCGGCCTGATCGAAGTGCTGTAATATTTGCGTCGACTCCATCGTCTCCTCGTTTTTCATTCGCGTGCCCGAAGGGTAACGAATAGTTGGACCCTTGTGCTGGTGTTTTTCCGAAATAGAAGATGAAAAAGGTTAATCAGTGGCTTTTAGTGCGTGGATATTGCCTGGATTTTGGTCGAACTCGTTGTAGTCGGGGATCTGACGAACTTCGCCACCACTTTCAACCACAACAAATCTGAAGTTTTTTGCGCGAGTATTTGGTGCACACTGGCGTTGCTGCCTTCCACATTTCTCATTTTGCCTCTTTTTTAAGGAGAGTATGATGTGCGCGTAACTGCGTACCTGCTGATATCTGATAGCATTAAAGCCGAAACCAGACTCGTATACGTATAGACGAAGTACGGGCTGTACTCGGCAGATGCTTGAAAGTCGAAGGTCGGAGACTTCAAATGGGGAGCAATCGCTCGTTCACTTATGTCGTACAATTTTTTTTTGTGGCTGACCTTTGGAGATTCAATAATTTGTTGTCCTCCCAAGCTGGAATGCAACACAGCAGGTACTGTCAACTAATGGTCGCTGAGTATTTAGAAGAGCAACCTTTCGGCTCACTATGCTCACCTTAGCTCACCGTGTTGATTTCGTTAAGCCCTGATAGCCGAAGATTTATGAACATAAGAAAGTGAATTTCATTCGATGTCTACAGCCATAAAGTCTCTGTATCACGCATCCACAGCCCGTTCCCATTTCAGATCCATAACCATCAGATCCTCGTGTCACGTTAAAAACCGTTATTTCCATCGGGACAATACCAACGAGATGCCATCTTAAGCTGCTCCGCAAATAATTCTCGTTTGGACTGTTCACTCCATTTCAACAACTGTTCACTCCATTTCACGGTCCACTCACTCCTTTCCTGCATGCATCCACTCGTCTTTCTGTCTTTTGTCTTTTGGCTGTTTCTAATATCCCTCACAAAATTTTGCCCCATCTTCGTGTTATACGAAAATATTTCATGTTCCAAATAAACTTTAATCGCATATATATTTTATGTTCCTATCGATAGTCTTCGTTGGACGTCCACTCTCCAACTTCCTCTCCACTCCTTCTTTAGTGTGCTCCTCCACAATACACAATAAGAGTTTGACTTTGAGAATTTCGAAGCAGGAAAAAACATGGAGGGATAATAGACATAAGACAAATAATACACACCTCTTCAAATGGTTCTGCCACCGATCCTTCAGTGTCACTTAGTTCCTCTCTCCCCGAGTGCTCAGCTGTACGCTCAAGAATATCGTCACCCTGATAATTTAAGGCTTTAATGTATTTGTATACGTGCACATTACAGTTTAAGGTCTAACAATAAAACTCAACCCGATTTGAAAATATACATACAGGGTGGCTTAGCAATAGCAACGTGTTGTTCCTCTATCGAAATCCTCGTCACGCTTTCGCGTTCTCACCAGTTTTTTTTTTTTTTTGAATTTATTAGCATAAAAGATTTCAACTTTTAAGGCAGGATGAGTTTCACCAAGCGCTTACTGTAAAAACGCATTTTGATGGTAAATCTTTAGTACAAATATATGAGGACTTCGTCAAAATTGCCAGATAGTAGCCTGAGCACCTCTCCACGCCACCCCGGACTCCAAAGTGATCAAGACTACTGTCACTGATTTTGAAGAGAGGGGTACTGTTGAGGATGCACCTCGCAGCGGGCAGCCATGGTCCAGCAAGTCCATTCTGTTCTATACAGAACATCACTAATTAATCAGAAGAAAGAAAACTACAAATCTTAGGCTCTTTGTTACTATGACTGCCTTCAAATGAATTTTTTAACACTTCCTAGAAATACATAAAATTTGCAGGGTTACATCTTTATGAACGGCACACTACTAACCTTCAAATGAATTTGAACTTCAAAAGCATTTAAAGTTCCCAAGGTATCCAGTCAGTTTGATTTTACTCCGAGCGGAGAATCTTCAATCTTGAGTCGCCATGATGAAGTAGCCTAATAAAACCAGGAAGTTGAAAATGCAACCGGACGCAATTCCACCTTCGAGTGAAAAGTTTTGCCATAGTGCTGTAGGAAATATGAGTGGCACAACAGCTTCACTCCCTCTTCCTTTTTAGGGCTTCCTTCTTTACTTATTTTTGTTTCCTTTCCATGTGAAAATATGTGCATGCACGAAAGAAGGAATCCCAACACTTCCAGTAAATCGCATAAGAAATCATGTTTTCACTTGAATGAAAAACAAAATAGAATACCAATAGACGGAAACTATATGCGTTTCGAGTGATCCCATGCAAACGAAATAAAAACCTTTTTTAATTTTTTTCCGACTTATTACCTAGATGTAAAGATTTGCAAACAAGAGAAAAACATACCCGATCATCGCCAATCATGACAATGACTGCGAGGGCAAGCAAAAATGACGGAATGGAACCCATAACGATTGTGACATCAGCACCAGTTGAATTGCCTCGTCGACGAATGCGCTCATTGTCGAAGCTAAACATCTTTTTTGGTTGGCGCTGTCGAGGATTAGGGATTGAGTTAAAATTAAGAAGTCTCATTCATCCATATTTCACTAACTGAGGATTGCAGGCGACTGTATATTGTCTCCTCCAGCATAATTCAGAGTTTACTGACTTTTTTTATTGTTTTTGCTCACCACACATGCAAAAGTCTGGTGAGAAAAATACGTTTTTATCTCGCAAGAGATTCAGCTGCTTTCATCGATAACCGACATAAAAGCGGTCGGTGAAAATGCAGGAAAAACAGTCAACATTTTTGGTTGCTCCCACAGCGTTCTTCTACTTACCGTGTAGAAAAGAATGTCAAGATAGTTGGCATCCAAGTAACCACTCTTTCGGTGTTGCTGACTTTTGTATAGGAAAAATTTCAAACGAGCAAGTTACAATGGAATCCCTACAAATAACGCAAACGTTCTAGTGATTCTAATCACAGATTAACAGGTGAACACAGGGAGCTCAGCTTATAAGAATCATTTGGTAGAAGAGTGAGGAGGAGGAGGAAGACGGAAGAGGATGAATGTCCTGTTACTTTTTGGCTGTCCACATTCAGCAACACCATCACTCCGGTGGCGACAAATTGAAGCACTGCCACGCGCTTCAACTTTACCATTCGTTCACAGGAGGCATTCGAAACGTATGGTTAACACGATGGAAGAACACAAGTATGAAGGTCGAAGAGCGAATATTTAACTCGAAAAAATATTGTATGAGAAACAAGAAGAGGAATTTTCTTAGAAGAGAAAACCGAATGCTATTGAACCCTCCACCATACAACCAGCTCAACGGATAAAACCCACATAGAGTATTAGTGATGATACGATAAGTCCGGAGCAATGTCCCATCCATGGTCCGCATCACCGAATCCAAATGCAACGGAAGAGTGAGTTTTAGGGAAATTAAAAAAGAGCATATATGAAGGTGGTGTTCAAAGAGTAAAGAGATTCAAACTGCTCACTACAGTCGTTTATTACATCACAGACTCTAAAACAATTCAGTGCACATCCTCCTGGTTTAACCAACATCTTCATCACAATGCAAAATGCGCTTTTCACCTGTCGAAAAACCTGCTTTTCCCTTCTTTCCAAAGCAAAACCATTTTCCACTACCTGTCTTTCGCAATCCAACCACTCAACCCGTTTAGTGAGATAAAAAAGAGAATTTTACTATTTCTCCTTCGCCTTTCTTCTTTCCGGCTTTGTCATATGCCGCGTCTTTTCCATCTGGAAACAATTTTGCTTACTTCACGCATGCTCATTGGTAACAAACTATCGATGAAAAGGTGGAAAATGGCGATTTCAGAGGTAGTTAGCATGGAGAACCATTACCATCTGACGGACACGATCTTTTCTCAATGTCCCACAGTGCTGCCCGTACTTCAATACAATTCAATACAAAATTGATCGGAATATAAACAGTGAGTCTGAATGGCGTCAACCATAAGATGAAGCCATACTTCACCAAAGAGAAACAGAAATAAAAAAACGAGCCTGTAGAGTCAAAGGCAAAAGGGCACAAACAACCATTTAATAAGAATGAACTGATGTAAATGCATAAAAATTTGCTCGTTTTCATTGGGCTATAAAGTTGAAATATGGTGACGTATAACTTAATACCCAATTCATACAAGATCGACGCTTATGGCTTATTTGACCGTGACGAGTACCACTCGGGGAATGTAGATTGAATGCGCAAACCTCGTTGGCTTTGAAATCAAGGCAGTCGAAGAAAGCAGTAAGTAGTGCCATATCCATACTCATATAAGTGATAGGTGCTGTTGAGGAGCTGAGGTGAACATATTCTTCAATTGAGTCATTCACAAGCACTGTTGATAGATTCTCAGAAATGAAAAATCTAAATTTATTCACATGTAAAGTTCATCATTCAGAAACCAACACAGCATGAGGCCAACAAATAGCGTTTGTCATGAAGAGTACTCGATAAACGAAACTGCACGCAAAATTCGATTATCGATGGAGATTATTGGACTCTAGGTTGAAACTTTTCTAAGATGCTCTATCTAAACAACTTCATGAACCTTCCACACATTTTTTAGAATTTCCGGAACTGGCATTTACGAATTACGCAATTTTATTTCTTATTAAAAGAAACTGCGAGCAACGTTCACGGTCCTTACTAACGGCAATTCATAAAAAGGATGAAGTAAACCTGCTGAGCACTTGAAAGCAATCCTTTCTACCACAATTACGATATGTTTTTTCGACCAATGAAAAATATTCCACCACTAATTCGTTTGATATGTGCTGAAATAAATGCTTGGGGAAGCATATCATGAAGGCTACCACCACAAGCGCCTTCGATGTTCTGCCGACAAAATCAGTCGGTCATATCAGTAATCAAAAAGGCAAAAAAAACACCTCTTAGCAACACCAGAGATTATGCCTGAGTCCATTGATGCGCGCGCGCGATGGGCAGGCAAGTTATTTGCATATTTAATAAGTGTTAAGCGGATCAATCAATCATTCAGTTGGCATGCTGACCAGTAACTTCGTGTGCGTTTTTAGCTATAGGGATAATAAGGATTACTGGCCACTTCGCATGGCAACACGTTGGACATGAACGTATGTATTTCAATATTCAGCGCCAACCATTGTTAACATTGGTCATTTTTCTATTTGTTTTTACTCGCGAATGACCAGTACTTGCTTAAAGACATGATCTTCAAGATGAAACCCCTCCGTTCATATGATTGGTAGAAGAATAAAATCTGTCCTATAATTTCTATCGCATTTTCGTAATAAATCAACAAGGTAATCAATAGGAATGAAATTGCGCTTTCAGAGCGCACATTTATGCGAGTTACGTCCTCATAACCGTGGATTACCTAGCCTGCATTTTGAAACCGCTGAATAGATGCAAAGACAATATGTAGTAAGTAAAAGTATGATGCATAGTACGATCTTCAACCCACAAATTTTCTTCTTCCCGTTCAATTCTACTAGTAACTCGGTTTCGTCATGCATCGAAATTTCAATGTTGATTTAAGTAGTCAAACTCTCAAAGTTTAAACTGATAATATCCAACTTGAAGGAAGTGGAAGTTTTCGCTGAGCATTCATTTCTCTTTGCCGTTAAATTTCGAAGATATCGTTTAGGGTCACTGACCTCGTCTTGAAAGACACATTGCGAGTCATGACCTTCTAAAGCAAACGTTCCATATTTGACAGAGAGTCTCTCGAAAGCGCATCTAAATCACTCTAGGACTGTAACACATGAAGGGGTGAAGACAAATACTACTTGACCATGTAACCAACACTTATGTCGGTACCCGAAAGCATGCCATCAACATCTCTATATTACAACGACTAGTATTATTATTGATTTTCAGGGCAGATTCGCAACCATGAAGCGCCAGCTGCTGTAGACGTAAAGTAGAAATTTATTGCCAGTACGCTGTTTTTTGGTCCGTTGCTTTTCAAATGCATGTATTTCTGTCTGTCCTCAGTCTTCACTCGATCCTGCAAGCCGATGTGCGATATTTCTGTCTGTCCTTCTGTGAGCCAATCAAATGCGTTTAAAATTGGTATACAGTGGTTTACCCTCACAGGTAGTTGCTATGGCAGACAAACTGTTCACTCACTAATGTTTCTCCTCACCACTTGCAACCTTAGTTGTCTCCTAACGAGAACATTTGTATGGCAAGCTGATGATTGTGAGCTAATATTAAGTTAATTCGCCCGTGCCTTTAATAGAGATTTGTCCCGTTTATTGTTCGTCCTGCCATCGGTAGAGGTGAAGATACTTGAACGCGCAGCCCGAACTTTATCTACTCCTTGCACGTTAGTAAAAAAAATGGATAACGGGATCTTTGCGCTTTTTGTACCATATACCAATGCGGTTTTTATCTCCGAGTGGAAACTAAGCTGTAGATGAGTGCATTTAATTTAAGAATTATCGAACATTGGTTTATCAAAGTGAAGTGTATTACAGGCAGTCATCATGTGGTATACATAATACCTGCCAAATTCCGCAACCACCGTTTCAGTGATCTTTGAGCTGAAACTGCCAGACAGACGCCCAGACGCGGACACCTACAGACAAAAGTGACAATTGCATAAAGCGCTTTGTGAAGCGAAATTGCCAAAGCGCATAAAGACACATTCCGGTATCGGATCCGAGCCTTGGCCAATGTACGTCACCCTTAATGGATTCTGCAAACTACGTGATACACATCACAACAAACCTTAGTGTAGCGAATGTATGTGAATTGCGAGCATTAGCAAGATGGTTCATTTGAAGAACTCTCCGCGCCTCCCATGCAAGACACCGAGAGCGATTTGCACTAGCAAGACCACCCAGGATTCTTTCAGTCTAAAAATCGACTCATTACATTAGCACATAGTCATATCCAAACATTAACTCAAAATCGTCAGCAGTATGTATCCGATTTCTCAGGGAAAAAGTTACCCTTAGATGGGACGACGACAAAGCTGTCCCGCACCGACACAAGGCTGCGCGATTATCACTAGAAGACTCATCGAAGGGTGGAACTAATGATAAAGATAAAAAAGCTGTTCTATAGCCATCGATACCAGTGACCGCGGAAGTTTTATATGTTGCAAAAACTTTCCTGCGATACCTCCAGCAGACCATTTTAAAATTTGGTGATGAATTAATATCTAGTTATCAGTAAACTTCTGAGTGAATATCTGAATAGCTGAAAATAAAAGTTTGCTAGACATTTCTTGTAGCAATGTCATAGCCAAATATCAGTATGGTTTCCCATGCTCATCATGTTCAAGGAAAAGCTCTACTAGCTGCACCTCGCATAAGGTGGCTTTTCAATTTTCTAGTTCAACACTGGGCATATCACATTTTACGACTGAAATACAACAACAACTCAAACCTCGTTCGGCTCCAGCGGAAAGCACACCGTCATAATTGCGGTAATGATGACTGCAAGCAAAACTCCTGGAAAACGATTATAGTCTAAAACTATTCATCTGTTTATTTAGCAGAATAACTCTAACGACCAGCTCTGCCATGGAAGCTTCACCGGGAAATATATAGGTATTATGAACCTGTGACTACTTGTAATGAAATAGATCCGAACACTAATCGAGCATTATCTGCGAAAGTTCTGCAGGTTACCATCTTTTAAGTCATTGCAGATTAAGCAGATATTTTAAGGATTTTATTTACTCTTCGTTTATGACTACAGATATAAATTGGAGCCAGTGAAAATTATATCTATGTGCTTTTTAGCATCAGTTATATGAGATCCAGAATTCCTGGCCATAGTTTTGAAAAATTTGACAACAGTGAAAATGCTCCACCACAAAGAATTCTCACTGCGTTATCAGAATATGTGCACTCGGTCAAGTATAAGGGGTGGGAAAGTGGAACGTCGAATATATAATAGCAATATTCGGAAAGGGACAAATCGATTGCAAAAATGATTACTAGAGGGTCAGCTATACGCTCTTTTTGATCGTTTGATGAATAACACCTGGCATCCTCGCTATACCTATGCGCTCCTTACGAATACTTTTGCACCTCCAAAGTTGCAGCCGTTTTTTAATGCTTCTTATTCATTAGTGTTAGGATGCTCACAATTGACCAACAGGGATTAACTCTCCATTAGCAGGTCGAGAGATAAATATTTGCCACGTTCGTTGTTGTTCTCAACTACAAACTGCTATTCCCACTGATGCGCTGTTAAGACACAAATTCGATTGTTACCCGAAGCAAAGTCTCTAAAATGCCTATTCACAAAATTTCGCAAATGAGGCAACAACAATTCGAGACTGCGGCAATAAATCGTCGCATTTGCTAGAGTCTTAGTCGTCGACTAAACCTCGTTGTGCATGATCACCATTTTCATTTCCCAGAACATTTTTGAAGTCGAAGATCGCCAGAGAAGAGATTCGGTGCGCAAACTACGAAATTTTTCAACCAAGCTTATGCGTTATCTAATTCGTTTGCGCATATGTGGTACTGAAAGCTGTTAGTGCTAGGAAAATAATATTTCATTGAGAGCAAGTAAGAACATAATTCCCAATGCAACATTTCATTTTTGAAGTAGAAGATTGGTATTACCGGCAAAATGATTCGAACAGGTAGCCTTCAATGAACCCCAACAAAAAAAACAAAGTGAAAGCAGATCAGCGAAACAACAGCTATAAACAGCATACTCATGCTTGATGTGACGAACCAACGGACCAGAAAGCGTACCAATAATACAAGTATTCACCTTCAGTCACATGAAAATCAAATGTTGCTGATTTATGCCAAAATAACGTTATGCAATTTTAATAGATCTCAGCAGATTGCTGAAAACCAACAATTCAACTTTTCTGTTGGGAAACAAATAAGTGCACCTTCTTCTTTAATCATGCTATACCATAAGGTCACGGCGGCGGTAGGCAGATGAATAAGCATAGAAGTGAATTCCATAACACGAAATAATCGTTTTCAACCGGTCTGGTTGCAAATTTGACCAAATGATGCAAGCTAACTACGGTCTTGGATCATCTCTGTCGCGTGAATTCGCGAACGACACAACAGAATTCCAGCGAAATAACTAAGATTTCGCTGGAGATATGATGGGAATGGAAACATAGAATTCCCACATTGTTGTGAAAGGATTCTACGTCTCCTCCTCTTGTTGTCATTCCAGATAACTGTATTTAAATATCCGTCTCATGGCTATGTTATCCTTTGTCCTTTGTCTTCGCCTCGTCTTTGCTCCTTCACCTTTGCCTTGCCTCTGCCTTGCCTTTGCCCTTACCTTTCCCTAGCGTAAAAAGGGCCCTCATTTATTTTCTGCCGCATTTATTTGCTACAATCTCTGTTTTCACTGTGGGTTCGCTGCAGCTGCTTTCCAGTGAAACTTTTGACAATACTTCCAGCCGTCAGATTAGACTAGCGTTCTCGACTCATAGCACGAATGTGATAAACTCAAGCAGTCCTGTCTCGATGATGATCGTTTCACTCGTTAACCTTATAATGCAAATGATAGCGCTATATATTGACCACCGGCCTTTATGTTTCACATGAATGCGGCGCATCAACAAATGATATGATATTGCCTGTATGGATCCTATTATTTACAAGCTTTTACCACACGATCCACTAATGAAGGTGCGCTTAACGGCATCGCCCTTTTCATCTCACCTTACAAATTTACGCAATCTACACCTCATTAAGTGATGACTGGCGTCGCTTCTAGGAATGCATCTTTACATCGTTGCTTTCCCTTTTTTATAATCTTGACAGCGACGAATACTGCAGAAAGACGAATGTTCTTAAAATAGCACTACGAGCATCCTCACTTATATTTATGAGGATTACAGTTTTCAGGTTCCATATCACCGATATCACATTTCACAATCAGGTGTCCGATAACGTCGCCTTTGCCGACTTGAATTAATTTTGAGGGAATTGTGTCATATAATTACAATCGTTCCGCCAAAACCTCATGCTTCGTGAAAATGCAACGTTTGTTTAACATTCCAATGCTATAGCACATACTCGCATCACTTTTTAATTCGCCTTATAGAAATTAGAAAAATGTAAAGAACGTTTGGCGCATCATCGTGATTCCGAATAGTACTCTTTAACTGATATAAGAGGAATCGTAGAGGCACCCGAGAAGGACGCGTAAATAAGATATGAAGAAGGAAATAAGGCATCGATGCCGATACTACTTCAGAGCAGTTGTTTTACAGAAGTTCGTTTAAATCGCATAACTTTTGAAATTAACTCAATGCACTCAGCTGTCGGATCGTCCCTTCATTCAAAGTGCGAACATTGTAGATGGGTTTGTTCTGCTCAACGAATTGAAAGTACTACAATACCACGCCTATACGCTGTTGCGATTCCGCAAAACCCATTACACATCGCAATAAACGACACAACCAATCACTTACTCTTTGGTTGAATGCAGAAGCATCGGACACGACACCGACCTCAATAAAGCATTAACGAAGAATAAACATGATGTAATGTGGTGATCTGATGGTATGCTAATCGACTATAGCTCATATCAGTATATTTATTCACCATCGGGTCGCATACAACTTAAAACAAACAGAACTAACGAATAACGAATTCTTCGAAATAGTACGCAACATAGCAAACAGTGATACACTACAATACAGAACACCATACACATACAACAAGTCATAACTCCATCCGGTAGACAAATACACAAAAAATCAGTAAGCATGGATAGCAGGGGGCAGGTGGTATATTCAGCGCATACAGAAATGCTCAGGAAATAAGTACAGTAAAAAAATAACGCAAAGGAAAAAGGGTGAACATTAAACAAATCACCCAATACATGGTAGTGAAAACAACAATAGAATGCTAACAGAACAACAAGAAGGATGAAGAGTTGGCAGAAAATAACGCATATATATATATATATATATATATGAGCAATGAATGACTAATATTCAGGTTTAAAATAATGCACCACTAGAGAGATATGCTCTCTTCAAACCAACAAAGCATCATCCATCTGATTCGAATTATCTAATAAAGCGATACAAGTAGCCAGTGGCAATGAACTCTAGAAGGGAATGTTTTTCCCTTCACATGAATGAATCCCACATGTTTCTGGATGCCGAATTTTTCACTGCAACTTATCCAACATCCTTTCACATTTCCATTTCGTTGCGAACAGCACAAGAAACAAAAAGTCCGAGTAACCCATTTGGAAATCAAGTTGATTTCGCCCATCACATATGATGCCGTTTCGCATGACACACATGCCAATACTTGAAGGGTGTAGTACCACCCAGACAGATCATCAACCGCTCTTCAAATGCCATTGAAAGAACGACTGAAAAGGCGATAAGAACTTTTTAAATCACAAATTAATTTTCCTTCTAGGCAATTAGCTTCGAAACACACGAAGTAAAAAACAAAATGACACGAGAACCAAAAAAATCTGCGCCACTTCTTACACTCGGAGGTATAAGCACTGATTTGTTATTGAACGAAACAAAAGCATCTAGCAGTTGAACAAGGGATCATACGACCTCAAGTCATTGAGAATTCGAACCAAAGACAAACAAATACATAAACAGAGCGGAACTACTCAGAAGCGATCATCAAAGTGGGGACTGCTCAACTCCACATAAGCGTTTACGGAAGTAGCTCTGTGCTTTTGCCGTCCCATATGGAGTCGATGAGTGAGCATTGGCGTAGTGCCTGAAACCAAAGCGGTGATGGTGCCCAAATCCGTTCAAAGGTTTCAACGAAGGAGGTGCAATCTTAGTGTCAAATGCCGTGGAATGCTTTACAGGAGTGGTGACTGCACTTTGCCATTCGTATGAATCGGGCAAGAACGCCCTTCCGAATGGATCGACGAGAATTGGTTTATCTACTGAGAGTTTCATATGTGTCTGACGCAACGCTTTGATATCGGGCACGTCATGACCACCATGTCTGAGAGCGCTCATACTAATGGGCAGTGAGAAATCGCCATCCCTCATCCATGGATGGTCTAAGATTCCGTTCAAAGTACGTCGACAGCTCGGGTCGTGTTGCAAGCACTGTTCAACCAGATCGCGACAACCTATAAAAGACATCTCCGAATGTTTAACATAATGAACTTCGAAAGTTCAGAAAAAAAATCGAAGGCTTCTAATGAACGCGTCACGCTTCAGCTGTATGCATCAGTATTGCGACTGCACATATGACATCTGAAAATCAATTGTGCTTAGAATATGCAAGTTGTATAATACCGCCACAAAAATACTGTTAAACTGTTCCTTTGGTAAACTACATGATGAGGTGCCTCCGTGTCACTGAAACGCAGACACGACCTGCAGTAAACCATATACACATCACTGAATCCACATGTAAAAATACGGGTTGTAGCATGAACACACATTTAGTTCTTTTCCACGAATATGACATGCATATCTGGGTGGAAACCAGAGATATATCCTTCCACGCTACCCCAACGACGACTTGTCATTCTACAGTGCCCGAGCACACAAAAACATGCCACATTTCGCACTTATCCTTTATCTTTTGTAAAGCATGAAAAAAGCAGGGAATAGAAGTCTTTGCTGCCATGCGAATTAGGTTTCTTTGCGACAGCACAAATTAGGCAAATGAGTAGAAAAACACTCAAAAGAGTTGGTAAGATATACAGGTTCGTATTTCAGTCCACAATGACCTACTGGTCGCCAGACTACTCAGAAACAACGATAGGACACTTAGTAATGCGCTTTCATACAAAATCAAACGACTACATTAACTCATACGAAAGGTGATCGGCCGAAACAAAATCGAGTTAAGCATATCACTCTACTGCGTTCTGCAAATTGGAGGAAATATATGTACTTACAAGCAGAAACGCCAACCAGCCACGGAAGCGGACTCTTGCGCATGATTTCCTCCCTAGTGTGGAATGGAGTCTCTCCGCACACCATATCATACAGCAGAATGCCCAATGACCAGACTGCTGCTTTCAGACCATCATACCTCGAGAACAAAAGCCACTCTGGTGGGCTATACATTAGCGTTCCTATAAATCAACGAAAGTAAAAAAAATATATGGCATTAAGTGGAACAATAAAGATTCTACGAGCTTGTTCTTTTTTTAAAGCTGTTTTTTTCGGCCACCTCCTTTCAGTAAAGACCGGTTTCGGGACCTAAGGCACGAGAGAATTAAGAATGCACCTTCACCCCTCTGACATTTAGTTGCCGGGTTGATCTTGAACGGAGCGAGGCGGCTATGGCTTTTAGATAAGAAACTGAATCAGGATCAGACGGAACCTCTAAAGCCATAGGGACCACTTGAGGTGAAGAAGACCGATCCGTCGCTGCCCTTCTATGCAATCCTCTGGCACACCTGTGAGGTCCAGAGTGGAGATATGGTTTCCGTTGCGCCTATGATGATTTACAAGGGAATAGTACTTGGATGACTCTATTGGAATTTGGTTAGACGTTAGAGTATTCATTATGGAACGGTCCCTCAGCTGCTGTGGAATCAAACGTGAAATCAACAGAAGTGTAAAAATTTTGTTTACTCTTCAGTAGTCATAACGCACGGATTTCGAGAACACTCTTTGAATAGAATTTTCAATGGCATATCAGAAATTGTTCGCAAGATTTGCCTAGCAAGGATCATCGGACTTTTTCGTTTGCTGCATGACAAAGACTGACATTCAAGTGCAAAAAAGACAAAAAGATACCTTGGAAATCAGAGAACGAGGTGCTCTTCGGGTTGAAGAAAGTCGCACAGCCAAAATCGACCAATTTCACATAGCCGCTTTGCAAGTCGATAATGACGTTTTCGTCTTTTATATCGCGATGCAGTATGCCCTTCCACGCACATGCAACTACAGTATCCACTACCTGAATAACAAAGTTATATGTTCGAATGTGGCACCAAAGCACTAGTATCAACAATGCAGTGAATAAATCCAAATGCTCAACTACTATCGTGATCAGGACAAACTGCAAGGAGATCAAGGAAGGATGAGGTGGTGATAAAAGGCACACTTTTTTTGAGTGAAACGACCAATAACTCAAAGATACGAACTTAAAGAGGTGCTTAAAACAAGCATTAAAGAGCAGATTTTAATATACGCGATGTTTCAATCTTTTGCGGCTCCGAAAGAAAATCCAGAACTATGGACTCTTTGCTCTTTTCGAACTGCTTGAGAACTTTAAATTTAATACGTACATTGAAGAGCTATTTCAAAATCAAAGAAATATGAAATGCACTTATCGTTTACACTAATATTTTATCACATCGAATAGTAAGTACTTCAGTTATGAAAAAAAAAAAACAAAAAACAAATTCAACTGCGATTTTGCTACCAACGAAAAGATATGGATCGTAGCTATAACCCTCAATTGTGCACCTCTAGACAGAAGTTCGATCCTAAACAGCACTCATTTTATCAATTCATTCGAATGCTATCTTCAAAAGCAGCGCTGGGTTGTTCAAGAGTGCCTCCAGACAGTGACGCGATATATAAAGCCAGTCGAAAACCATCAGAAACAATAATTCGAACGACCGAGTGTTCATAGGGCAGTGGAAGTGAATACCGCGCGGGAACATTTGATCAAGTAACCCGTAGGCAGCAACGACCTGACCAAAGCAGTAAAAATCATTGCATTACAACAAACAAAGCATCCATAGGATGATCCCGCCAAATAGTATTATTTAACGCATCGAACGGATGGACTAAATGGTAGTTAATGACTGCTACGAATATAACCTGTTTAAAAAAGTTCTTGGCGAGGCCTTCCGCGAGTGGACCGTGGAAGGTAACGTAGTCGAACAGATCCTGACACCATTCTGGACGCTCCATCACAATGAGGAAGCCAGTCGTTCGTTCGTACCAGTCCAACATTTTCACTACACCCGGAATACTCTGGCACTGTTGCAGGATGACTATCTCCAACGGAATTCCACCTCCCCAAGGATCCTCAAGAGCAATTTACATATCAAATGCGTTCAATGGGGTAAGGCCAACTGTTCCTTCACCAAATGAATTGTAATCCGAAATTTTTTACGCATTCCTTGCGCAGGGAATGTGCTAGAAAATTGTGTCAATCTAGTGGCATTAAAACAGCCTCACATCGCTATAAACCATACAGAAATAATCCTCTTAGCAACAGCGTGGCTTAAATAATGACAATTCATTGCTTCAAAGCTAATCCTTCAAATACTTCAAAGCTCTTTGCAATATAAAGAACGCAAACTTCGGAGATGACCATAATTTATGACGAACGGTATAACAGCAACATCTGCAAGAAAACAGCTCCAAAAAGAGGACTACTCAGAGCAAGTAAGTACTGAACACTATATAAGACTATCAGAAAAAGGCATGCAAAAAGCTACAAGCCGTCCATTAGTGGCGTTTTTAAGAGATTAAGAGCTCAAGTAGGACAATTTATAAGATGAAAGGAGACTCTGGGAATGACTTTAGACTGTGGAATGCAGGGGCCCGATGTCCAGATTTTCTGAAGAAAGATTTCTGTATACATATTGACTAACCAAAAGCGTTGTACGTGAGTGCTTTCATGTTAAAACTTCTTGTCATGAACACTTAAAGAGGAACATAAAGGATATTATTATCACCGAAGAAATGACATCCCAAATCAGACAACGGATGACCTTCTAATAACAAGTGATTAGTGAATGAAAGATTGAACGGATAAGATAATATACTTCATTAAAAGTGTTATATCTTTAAGAGTGAAAAATCCCTGTTTTGTACAAGTAGAAATGCCAAAATTTCATCGAAAAAAAACGACTTACTCTTTGCCACACAGTAACCTTTCGACGTTTAATATACTTGACTGCAACTGGGAGTTTATCTTTAATTCGCACGCCGCTGTACACTGTACCAAAACCACCGCAGCCTAGCTTATCTCTCAGCTCGTATTTATCGTTGTAACATGCTTGATTTCGCCCTCAAACACCACCAGTCATTAAATTCATCATAGTGAACAAAACGCAAAGTGGAAAGCGCATGAACACTTACTTAGCGAAGTTTTTCATCTTTCCCTCTACAGTATGAAAGGATGCACAAAAATTAAAAGAACCATCATCAACGCACATAATGCGGCCGATTTTTCAAACCACCTGATCTGACCGCGCACAGCGAAAAGTGACAGTATCCAGATCGATGAGAACGGCATAACGGAACCTTCGCCTAAGAACCTACTTCTTCGCATTTTCAAGTTCCCTCAGAGAGCAAACGCCATAGGAGTGGAAAATGCCATTTTTCGAGAGGAGTGGGAGGAAGGAGGAAGAGGAAATACTAGTATGGCAATTTTTGAAACTATAGCTCGTCGGAAACTCTACATAGAGTTCAGAGAAGCATCTCTCAAAGACCGACACTTTGCGAGAAAAGATTCCGAAAAAAAGTTTTCCACTGTAACGATATTTTGATGCGTCAAATTAAATCAGTTCGAGATTTTATATAGCCTATCTCAGCAGGTTTTTAATGACAAACATGTAACGCTGAAAAAAAAACGGAACATTGCCTTCTTTTATGGGATGCATTAGATAATCTTCATGATAAAATCAACATAATAATGGGCTGACAGCAAACGAACAGCACGCTTAGAACGTTATTGTGCACTGTTCCACCAAAAACGCATTATCATGTACACCGAAACACTAAATTATGAATTGCTTCTAGACCGATGACCGTTCCCATCATAAAGTGAAATGACCTATCTAATGTATTTCACAAAAGAACCTTCCTTCGACAGATGTTCTATCGGAACGCAATCACTGATGGCAAACAGAAAGGAAAAATTGCCACGGCAATTGTTTTATACACAAAATTTCGACATTGATGCCTAATTTCACGATTTTTCATTTAAAAATTTGAAGCGTAAGGCGAATATCAGGCAAATATTTGTCACTTTGTCCAATCTGCATATTCACCATTTATATCACGACATTTACAATAATCTCTAATGATGCTGAGCATCCTTGTTTAGCAGATGTCCTTAAAGTTCGAGAGTGATTGAAACGGTGCGGCAAACTTTCATTAAAATTTGCAAACGTAATCACTCGTTCACCCGTTCATATATAAAATTTATTATATATATATACATATATATACATACATATATATATAAGTGCACCCCTCGCTTTGCGTCCTCTTCAAAAAAAGAAGGTAAAGGATGCAATATAATGTGTCTAGCATTAACGTCTTCTACGCATTCCCTAATCTATTCCTAATCTATACATAATGATACATAAAAATCACCCAATCTGATGCACGAAAAAATCCATCAAATACAATCACTTACAACGTCACCTCCCAGACAACAGCTATTGCCGATGAACATCGAAATGCACGAAATTCCACACAGTTGACACTCTCTCAAATCTTTTGCCATTGTTCAGAAGACTATAGACACGTATTACCGCTTATAATGGCATGACGTGCTAAAATCTCGACTAAACAATGTCGAATATGAAGCACTTGATGACGACCAGCAACGCAAAACAAGTCATCAGATTGGTCGAAAAATTGATACGAATTGAGAAAGTTCAAAAAGACGAACCTGAAATCAATTCGCTATGGCGTTTCGGTACTAACGGTGGCAAATGTGAAAAGTAAGTCATTGTCGTCCTTAGGTACAATCCTGCAAAATCCGTTCACTTATACGCTTATGTGAGAAACTTAGATATATACAGCGCACATTACATTCGGAATCGTGCTACAATCATTGCAACGTGTACGACCTTCGTAAATTTCCTTCCTACCAGGTCAAATATATGGATAAAGCGTAGACATGAGCAACTGCTACAGTCAATAAACGGTGTTTAGTGTGCTATCAGTAAAGCCAAAAAAGAAAAACAAAAATATACTCGAAACATTACTTACATCAATTAATTTGAAGGTTAAATTTGACGCGATATGCCATTTTTTGATTCCGCTCATTGGAAGAGCTGGCTACATGAGATGCCAGCAAGTCATAAATTTGTACAGTCATGTATGCGTCCAAATCTCCTGAATGGTTCAACAGCTCATGCAAATTTTCGACCAAAAACCCGCATTTTGGATACCTTAACGGTATGAAATGAAAACTCCATAGATCAGAAACCAAGTAAGCTTCTCGGAACTTTGTTAGTAATCGGTAGTGAAATTGACGGACCAACTCGAATGCTTGAATATGTGTGGCAATCCTACGGTACACATTACATCCACTGAATTTTGTTGCTTTCCCATCAGCAGTTCCCAAGCCCAAATCACTCAACAGGAGGACAGACACATATTTACGTATGTGCAGATAAGGCAGCACAGCGCATTGTGCAAATAAATACAAGCTTGCAAATGCATACACAACTGAGCGTAACATACAAACTGCGTCAACAACGGCAAGCGATGCGCAGTGCAAACAATTGGCATTGAATCCGTATTATCGCTACCTTTAAAGAATACACGATAGCCACAAACCCTTCACAGCGAAACCAACCGCACGCGCCAAGTACTGTGACCACAACTAAGGCAGTAGATTTAGATGAAGCACCGACGCGTCGATCAATGCACAAGATCACGATTTAATGGCTGAGGAAAGACTGTTTTGAACACACTGGCTGGGTTCAAACGATCAATGTGACATGCGGTCGGGTTTCTTATATAATGTGAAACAAACCTGAGGTATCATAATGGCTGGAAAGTGAGGTAAGAAGCTTGTGAGGTTTGCTATTTTAAAAAGCATATCACGAGGTGGGAGGGGGATAAAGTCATATTTTCCTAAAAAAAGAAATTGCAACCGGAAGGTGCTCACTCAGTAAGTTATAAGGAGGCGGAGGAATAGAGGGGAGGAGGGGCGGGAAGAGGTTTTTGCTCAACGGAAGCTTACTATCCGGGAGGGAGGGTGATTTGCTGCAACTTCCTTCAAGAATCACCCTTTGTTCCTGAAGAAGGAAAGAACCAACAGACACAACTTACTCCTCTCCCTGCCTTCAAGCGTTGCTTCTGTTGTCCATGCAGTTTACATGTCACGCCCATTTGTGTGTACATTTGTGAGCTGTAAAATGCCCTATGCCGCCTTGCGTACGTGAATGCGTGTCCGTCCTCCTGTGGAAGCGAAAGTTTTGCCAACGTTTTTAAAAATTAATTTGCGGGCACAAATTATATCGTTATCTATATAATAGAGTTTGTATCGAATAACATAGTTGCATCGGTCATAAATGTGTTCTTTTAAACAGAGATTGCTTTTTTCAAACATAATCTAAAAAATAAATCCCCACCTCTTGATCTTTCTGGCTTACCAGCTGCAAACGACAAATATCAGCGACCTTCTCCCTTACTATCTGCGGTCACTAATCCAACAGTTGGCAGCTCAAACTGAGGCACCCACATCCGAAGATTCAGAATTAATGAGAGGGGAGTCTGTATAAATTATTGTCTGCTTAGCATATGGGTTTACAGCTATTGGTCACTGAAGCATGAACCATGTGTAGTAGTGGTGCTACTCAAATTATGATTTGATTAGTCATGACGTATTATTAACGTCATACCATTTGGTTCAAAGATAATGCAATGTGTTCCTCGACACTGAGACACTGGATGAGTGGAATTGAGGGAGGTAGTGTGGTCATGCTTCATGATCTAGCGCAAGAAGAGTCGCCATCCCCCACTATATAACTCTTAAGTTGTTGCGTTATCAGTACACTTTGCAGCTGTCCACAAACCCCACTTGCACACATCTTGACACATCACTTTTAACGAATAATGTGCCAATTATTGCCAAAAAATCGTAAAATCTTGTCATAACGGGAGTCTATTCCTTTCAGGAAAATATATGCAACATTTCGATAGAAAAGATATTTGCTCGGCGAAGCATTCTGTTAAATGTGACCAAATTACGAAAAAGGGAGACTACTCAATATTCTGCCTTTTTCTCGTAATTTCGAAACCATAATGCGCTTACGTTAAAATTGTAAGTGAAGATATAATTGTCGATTCCCTAAGCCGTTTACAAGTTGGCTGAAGGTTTGTGTCTTATGACAACTTCTGCCTGAGTCATCTTGGCAACCTTCGAAATCGGTGCTCAGCTCGACCCTCGAGGCATATGCGATGTGAGAACCCCTGCTTGTGCAATGTCGATAGCGCAAATCTGCGATACACAGTTAATGGTGTTATTTCTCTGAGGCATTTAGCTGTTCTTTTTCTCATTCCGCTAAGATAGGAGGGTCGAGCGGTCTCATGGTTTATTCTTCACTGACACGAATGGGCAAATCACTCCCATGTCTCTCTTTCCCTCCTGTTGCTTTGTTGCTTATCTTTTCTCAGCATATCCTCTAGGCTGATTCCCCATTCCTCCGCTAGTTTCTTCCTCTCGAAATGAGGAAGGAGAAGAACGCATAAATTGCTTTTCAGAAGGTGCTGTAATCTGACTGTAAACAATCACTAGAAAGAAAACGAAGTGAGACTAGCAATTCACCGAAGTTTCTTACCTGCAGATCAACAAAACTACTCGCAATTTTGCAACCCGTTTCTTACTTGCAGATCAAGGAAACTATTCGCAGTTTTGCAACCCGAACTTCTGTTTCAATCTGTAAAAGTCGTCTTTGGCAGCTGAACAAATAGCGCGCCATAAATCTGATAAAAATGCACCGCCAGTTTCAGGACGCAAAATTTCCCAACAATCAGGCGGTTAGCGGAGATGCGACCGTTGGGACACTAGTCACTCTAACTGCGACAGTCCAGGGAGTCACTAAGTGGGCTGGGGTGAGGTGAGAGGAGGGGGAAAAAGAAAGAAGGTGGAGCAATATGCTCAAAGACATCAAAACGAAAGTGACCACTCCACCCCGCGTGCACAGTGATTATCGTGTGCAGTATAAAAGCCAAGGAAAGTCGTGCAATGAAATGTCTGTGTAGGTCGGAAGTTCAATTACTTCCTTGTGCCTCATAAACAATATTCACCCATATCACATAAAGCGATCAAAAAATGAATGCTGAATTAATTGTGGGAATCCTCGATCAGTTTGACGGTTTACGTTTATTAATAGGCTCATGGAGTAAAAATATAGGGGACGTATTGGTACATCGATTCATTTGCATCGCAAACCTTACTGATCCACGTGTTTTTGAATTATCAACCCATTCCCTCCCCCTTCCTCTCCTCCCTTGCTATCCTCGAATCTCATCATCTAAAACAACTGTTTGTAAATGGATCTTTCACCCACCTGCTTTAAAAGACATTATAGGTACCAAATGTTGATAAAAGCATTTTCCACAACTTGATTTTTCATTTATACCAGCCGATTCGTAGGAAAATAAACCTTATTGGAGGATTTATGACAGCCGACAGAGTTGTTTGAAGCTACGAAGATGTTGTTCGGTTGTATGGTTATTATTTGCTGATAACTTGTGAAACAGTTCGTTCAGATGGTCGACATGAGGAAGCTTATATTAGCCACCCCTTTTGCCACATTTCCTAACCTGTTTATCATCGCCATTGTTTTGTAAGTACCATAAATTACACTAAGGATAACAGTAATAAGTTTAAAAAATTATTCAAGTTTAACAAGTTTGACCTCAGAACTGTATGCAAATTTAACCTAAGTTCTTAAAGAGTGTTGGGGAACTTGATTTGAGATGAATAAATATCTATGAGTTGATTCGTATTAAACTGCAAACAATGCATTGAATAGTTTTGATCGTTTAAAAACTGAGTTGACGACCGTTATGCTATTTCAGAAAATTCGTTATGCCATTTGAGGAAAAATTCTGCTCACTCACCTTCGACGTATTTCAGATACCGTGGAGGCGCGTACATATGGCACTCGCTAGCAACTGTCTTGCTTAACTTGTCCACAATCAAAACGAGACAAAGTTCCATCGTTATCAAAAGAAACTTTCGAAGCAAAATTTTTTCGAATTTCCCGCCTTTCGCCTGAAAAAAGCACTCGGAGAGCAGCCGGTAGTGAGCCGGTGACCACTTTCGACCGAAAATCCGCCACTGTGGCGGCACTTAGCAGCAACAAGCGTTTGCGGAGATTTCTACGAAGCTAGGAATGCCCTTAGTGCTATTCGCCAGTCCGAAGAAGTGATGACTTAAAAATTCACCTGTCTCCCTTTCCTACTTAAGCCAAAATTGTGCGTATGAACCTGGTTTAGGCTGTGAAGTTTGTGATGGAACCCGCGGTGTCTTTTATTTCGTTTAATGCCTAAAGTGAAACGTTTGCTTACTGACCCTGCGCAAGGGCGGGATCGCGCTTCGCTTCTTGGTTACTCGATGCTGAGGCCAAATCATCATATCAGATGAAGCTTTTCCCTCGGGGAACTCCTCGTGCTGCTTTGCTTTCGAAAGATTGTTTACTATTTGCCAACATAGTTGACAGTCGTACTTACTCTTCGCAACGTAAAAAGATTCTCAAGCAAAAGTTTTGAGCCATTGTAATTTGCGAAATACCCTGGTGAATAAGCTATGCACATTTTGGTCACCTTAATAACCACAGCGGTTGATCGAATCAGGTATATGCCCATTATTTAAGGTCTGGCCAACGGTATGAAACAAGGCTTGCATGAAGCGCATTATATTGAGCAAAACGTAGGATGCAATCTTCAAGTTCAAACACTCTCTTTGAAATATAATATACTCATGCCAGTTTAGATCCTTTCCCTTATCACGAAGATCATTTTAAAATGCCAAAAAGTGTAACCGGAGAGGACATTTGTGCTTTATATTTATGTGCAATACATGACATTTCTCAGCAAAAATGTTCAGTTGTAAGGTTCGCGATCAATCCCTCAAAGCTAGCAGGTCGGTGCGCAATTCACGGCAATTAATTGCTCGATTATCAAGATAACCAACCAATCTTGGTGGAGGCCCTTGGAGATCCCATGAAGTTCCGCCTTCGTTAAATATGCCTCGAGGCGACAAAATCGGCAGGAGATGCTAAAGTTCAGGATGACATTCAGTTCTTAATCTTCTTTCAGGTGCGGTGCTTGGGACCTTAACCGCTTCGATTAGACAGCGATGACCGATATAGCTGATTATATAACTTGCCATAAGACCGTGGATGCACTTATTGAACTTTTGCGTGAACGCCTGACGAATTCGGTCAACTCGGAAATTGCCTCATTCTGTGGCGCATTCGCATCTCTCACCGATGTCACTAGTGCCACTCAGGTTCCTCAGCTTTTGTGTCTTGTTTTTCAGTTTGTTGCATAGCGTGTTCTTTTCATGCTTTCTTCCCTTTGGACTTACGCAACAGCACTAGTAAAGATTGGCTAAGCACACAATGCCCAAGGTGTAATTAAAGTAGGCTAAGTTAGCAACTTTCAAATTGACTGTGTAAGTTCAGAAATAGTAGCAGCTTTCGAATGAGCACTGCACATCACACTGAGATGGATCGGAAATAAGAGGAGTGAAGGAAGTGTGCAAGAAAGATTAACTGTCGCACGATGAGCACCCTGGACTTGCTATACCAAAAACAAGAAACAGCAGCAAGCAGTGACGCTGGAACAGAATTTCTACCTATGGGAAAAAGTACCCATGGCTGGCTACAAATTTTGTACCCACAGGAAAAAGCTGCGTGGAAGTGTTGGTCTTTTTGACGTATATAGCGTGAATAAAAATTATGCCAAGTTATCGCTATCCATACAAGGGCGACAACTTGTTGCAAATTTATTCATCCTGTCAAATATGTTTAAAGTGACCCAAATATTTTGCATTTTGAGAGCAGCCAAAAATTTTTTTTCTTACGTATTTGAGGGCATATGACGGAGCACTGGTGAAGAGTTGCAAGTGGATGGTATTTTTTTTAGAAGGTCGGGAAAGGATCAATACGATAAAATAACCTTTTGTCCCTGAAAACGAGTGCTTTGCAGACCACAGTTTTCTATAAGAAAACTTTGCCCATAGATTTCATATCAGAAAAAAACCTTGTCGGATCGAGCTATGTTTAAACAGTAGGTAATTTGAACCTTTTTGAATCTTCCTTTTTCAACTTATCGTTTTCAGGATGAGCAGGAATCGGCGAAGGCGGCCGATATTCCGCCAGCAGAATTAATGGACGTCGCTGAAGGCATGGATTGCAGCCAGGATAATACAATGAACGAATCAAGCGCTTTGGACGCATCATACAATGAGTTTGGATCCGCAACAGTGGATATGGTATTGATGAGAATGCTTAAAAGTGCCGGATTACTTCTTATGCATACATTCAATGAGGAATCGGTGAATTACTCTTGAGGATCTCTTTTCTTTTTCGTTTCTGAAGTCGTATTTCGATGTTTACCTGTCGGTCTTCATTCACATGTTGCTGTGTCAGTTGGCCGCCCCACGGCGAAAATGATGCAGTTTGAGCGTTGTACTCACTGCTAAGGCTGACCTCTTGTTCACTTTCCTTTCTGCACATCTCCAGTGCAATCCATTATGTGCACAAAGTTCAACCTCTGTGTCTCTGTCAGCATACTTTTTGTGTTGTGCGTCAGCAAACGTTGTACTCTCTAACAACTTTTTGTGAAGATGGAGCGTATAGAACGAATTAGAGTCCTTTTTCTTTTATTAATGAACAGTTTTTGTTATCTTGTTGAAATTGAAGATGCGATACAAACTTTCGTGAGGTTCTTTTGAGAAGGTAAAATATTGAACGTAAAATTTTGAGAATGGCCGGATCTCTACGCAGAGTGCAAGACAACGGAGAGTTTCCAGACCTCAACTGAAAGAAATCAGGATGCAAAAAATTTTCTCCACTAAAAGGGACAAAGAAAATTTCAAATCTTTAGGACACCTTATATCACGGAAGCAATGTGGTACAAAGAGCGATTTTTTTCATACAATGGAAATTACTCCGAAACAGTCAGACCTGTCCCTTCTCCGTCCAGGACAACTTTCTAAAGGCGGTTCTGCGGTTCTTTCACCACGGGTTCTTCCTTCACTAAGAGATTGAGTACAGGCACGTCGATGTCTGTTTCATCTGCGCCGCAAAACAAAAGGGAAGAAGAAGACAGCTTAAAAACATTTCACAGTTGCCAACAAATAAGCTCAAGTTAAACTTCAAGCGGAAGAACGTGTATAATCATTAGCGTTACAACATACAAATCTTTCTGGATCTCTCATCATTCGATTTGTGCATCGTACACATTGGTGATCTTTTCAGCTACTTCCTAAAAGCAAACCGAAACTAAACAGCGGTCCGTATAGCGCCAAATCGCTGAGGATCTTTAAGAACAATTGATATACGAACCTATACTATTTGAGTTTCGTTCTCTCAATCACATGTATCAACGATGCTTGCACGGTCGCTGCTTCTAGTAGATATCATCCAAGAATTCTAAAGCTTTATTCATGTGGCGCTCGAAGTAACAAGTGGGATTGCGGCTTCAAAACAGTTCTAAGATGTAACGTCTGGCCGCCGCAATTTGTCTTTGCCGTAGCGGTAGATGCCGGTGAAGTTGGTCTCAGTCTCATAAATTATTCATCGACGCAGCAAGTCGAACAAAATAAACTGAGCAATAACCTGTGCGACATGCTCAATTTCGAACACGATGACCTTCTCCCTCGAAGGTCGCAAACGAAGGAAACCTTGCGTTCCTTTCTCATTCTCAGCTGTATTGTTTTTGAACAAATCTCTCATCATCTGAGCTCCGCAAAAATAAGATGCCATTGCACTTTCCAAGATGCATCAAGGGCATCCTATAATTGCAATCCCGCCCTCCAAACACTTCAAGATTAGCTCTAGAAATAAAGCAAATAAAATAGAAAACATCCAGGGAAACAATCACACTACCTCGATCGGCCTAGCTATCTGAATGTCGTCAATAGATTACAGTGAAAGGATAAACATTACAGTATTAATTAACCGTCCCGCCTGCTCTACGTAATGAGTTGGGAACCGAATTGCTCAACTCGGCTTCATGGCATAAAACCTGGAGAACATTAACATGAATCGGAAAGTGGTAAACATCTAGTGGCAGCCGCATCCTTACGCCCTACACGATGACCTTCTCCCTCGAAGGTCACACTGAACGGACAAACATTACAGTTTAGGCTTAGGTATAGGCTTAGGCTCAGACTTGGGCTTAGGCTTAGGCTTCTCAGGCTTAAGCCCAGACTTAGGCTCAGGCTTAGACTTGGGTTTAATCTAACGCCTATGCCCAGGCTCAGGCTTGGGCTTAGGCTTATGCTTAAGCTTACACCTGGGCTAAAGCTCAGGCTTAGGCTTAGGCTCAAGATTAGAGTCAAGCTTATGATCAGGGCTTACACTCAGGTTTAGGCTTAAGCCAAAGGTTAGGTTTTGGCTTAGGCATCGGGTTCGGGTGGGGGTTCGAGTCAGCGCTGGGTTCCCGGTTCTGGTCCTAGTCGAGGGCCGGGTCGGGTTAAATGTCCGGGCCGGGTCGCGGGTCTGGAGCGGGCTCCGGGCTCGAACCCGGACGGGTGCAGATGCAGTGTAACGGCAGGGTCACGGTTCCGGTTAGGGTCGGAGTTCGAATCGGGGTGAAAGTTTGGCTCGGGTTCCGGATTGAACGGGGATCGACTTCCGTTTTGCTGATCCGGGCGGGGTTACGGGTTCATGTCGAGTTGCGGGTTCGGGTTCCGGGCACGTCAAGCTACGGAGCCTGGTCGAGATCCGGATCCGAATTGGAGTTGGGTTCCCCGTTTGGGTCGAGTACCAGGTCCAAATGCGAGTCCGGGTGGACTTTCGGGTCCGGTTCGGTCTCCGAGTTCGAGTCAAGTTCCGTGCTTGGGTTCGGGGCCCGTCGGATTACTGATCCTGGTGGAGATCCGGGCCCGAGCCGATGTTGACTTCCGGGTCATTGTTCGGTTAAAAGTCCGGATATGATACCGGGCCCGGGCCGGGTTGTGGTTCCGAATCGGTACGGAGGTCCGAATCGAGGTCTGGTTCGGGGTCGGGTTCCGAGCCAGGTCCGGGTTCCAATCCGATTCAAGGTCCGGGTGCGGTTCGGGTTCCAAGTTCGAATCCGGATCGCGTTCCGTTTTGCTGGTCCGGACTGAGTCACGGGTCCGAGTCGAATACGGATCCGAGTCGGTGTTGGGTTCCTTATCCTGGTCGGGTTCCGGGTCGTTGTTCCGTTAGGAGTCCAGATCGTATACCAGGTCCGGGCCGGCTTCAGGGTCCAATTCTACCTGCGGGTCCAAGTCGAGGCCCGGATCGGATTCGGGGTTGGTTTCCCGTTCCGGGTCGGGGTTCGGTCAAAAGTCCAGATGGGGTGCCACGTTCGTGACCCGCATCGGTATACGAGTCCGGGTCGAGGTCCGGTTCTGGGTCGGGCACCAGGATCGGGTCCGGGTCGGGTATCGGATTGGTACTTAATGCAGAATGTCATTAAGTATATTGGCTTCTGGCAAACGTTATATACATANATTATTTACTGCGCTTCACTTCCGCTCTTAACATTATGCAATAGTGAATGAATTAAAATTATTCACACCACGATGATTTGCCAACGAACGAAGGACAGGGAGAGAGAGTGCAGGGAGAGAAAGGGGAGGATAGTCCTGGTTTTAATATTTCACAGTTAAATAAATTCTTTTGCACCAGATCTCAAGGATGATTATTCCATGTCATACTCACTTTGTATTCCCTCCCCTCTTCCAACCATACCCCCTACCTAATTACTGCATCTACAGCTCACCAATTTCAGAAAAAATGAGTCATACCTTATCACTTCTGCACTAACACTAGTAATTTCAAGAACTATTTTGACATCAGTATATTGTGACCTCAGGCCGGCATTCTTATCACTTGAAGTTACAGCACAGAAATCGTCAAAGATGAAAAATTCGAAGACAAACTTGTGATCTACCAAACATCCCAACTTTTAAACTCAATTTGTGATACCATAATTGGGAATAAGACACAATAAAAGAGAATTCGGATCTTCCTTCTTTCTTCTAAAAGATCCATCAAAATAAAACGTGATCTCTGGGAATTTCCGCCGTAAGCGTCTTTTATGTGATCTAATCTAATCGATCGATAAACTTATTTGAAATGAAAAGGACAGGGTAAAACATTTAAAGAGCCGATACTCTTCTTCGACAAATTCAGCGTACTTCAACGCTAACAGTTACTAACAATATCAGCTAACAATTAAGGGGAATACCTTCACAGAAAATAAGTATAACCTCAAAATCCCCTCTCCTCTTCATAATTCCCAAAAACNTTGGTGCAAACAAATCATCGAAGTCCAATTGAAAATATTTTTCAATGATCTAATTCTAGAGAAAAGTAAACAACATTTTCTTTTGAGCACTCCTCCATATGACAATATTTGAAAAAAAACTTCAAATTTCATGAATTTTTATGTAATTCAGTTAGGAAGTTTAGTATGAACCACCAACGAGCGGAATGCAGCAAGCCAAAATTCAAAACTAAGTTTATGTATTCACTCACAACTTGGATGCTTCAAAGGAGTCGCAATGCGCTATAACCTTGAGTAAACGAATGACATAAAAGCTCAGACTAGATTTGGCGTCATAACACCACAAAAAGACCAACCAAAAAATATTGAATAAGATGAGGATAACAAAAAAATTCAAACTGTTTAAATGTATTGTTTAAATGCATTAAGAAAAGATTTACTTATTGCAATAAATCCATCAAATATTTAGAATAAAAAAATAAACAAGCTAGCTCTCACCAATGTTTGATACCTCTCTTAAATACGAAACAAGGCGGTTATATGTGCTTCTTTATTGCATCTGCTACAGATGCATTCCAATAAAAAAGATGGCCATATATTTTATTTCCGTCATAATGTCCATGACTATCATCCATCATTTATTAAAATAAATAAATGATACTTCTCTACCTTCCACCTGTTTCTTACAGTGCAACTTTCATCAAGCGAATCCTTAAACAACTTATACTGATGAAAACAAACAACATTGTGCGTCCATAGGTTTGATTCCTCACTAGTATGGCTTAGGAAAGAAGCAAATCCGAACTCCATACTTTAGACCTAGCATCTCAACCTTACAGTTATATTTACTGAAAATGGGGAAAAGCTCTAAGACATCTGTATTTCAGTTCTACCTATTTCCTGGCAACATTTTTTATTCAGTTATTCATTAATTTGCAGCTGTATGTCTCAGTTTGTTTATCTTCTTATTATCTACATGCTTGAACAGAGCGCAAATGTCACATTAAAAAATTACAGAACTGAATAATGGACAAGTAGACATACCTCAACATTCAACGCGGGTGAAGCAAAGTACCAACATACTATCAATTAAATGTAGTTTATAGTTTATTGTAATTGGATTTAAAAAAAAACATTAAAATCTAATAATAATATAAATAATTAAAAAATAAAAATGAAGTGAATGAATACTGACCTGCAATGGACAACTCGGGCAAATTGGAGCCGCTAGCAAGTAACGATTCACCCTCAGAGAGATAACCGGAAGGATGCGCTGTTGGATTACACCGAATAGCTGTCGAAACGGAATCTAACGAATCCTCACTCGTTGAACTATCAGGAAGTCCGTATGGACTCGTACCTGCAGATATTCCTTTATCGATAGACATAAAACAAAACTATTATAATTATAATACTAAATAACTAATTAATATCCCACTGTATTATTGTGCCAACAAGAGAGCCGTTCGGTGGGATTCTTTACATATCGAAAAGAATTTTTATAAACCGAATCTTTAGGCGAGGGCTTAGAAGACTCCTGCAAAGACTTCTTATATCCTTTACGCAACAATTCATTCTGCCGACAAGTTGCTGATATTGTTGATAAGTTTAAAACATCCAAAAAAATTCGAGTAATCGTCTAGACAAATTATCAAGTAAAATTTTTTGCGGTTAAATTGATGAATAATATTTTTTATGAGAATATGCAATAAATTGATGAAACATATTATCAACAACGAAACAAAATAAAACACATTAGCTTCTGTCACAATCCAGTGTAGTTAGGTAGGACTTGCAATCGAGAAGATAGCGAAGAGGATCTTTTTGCCTCCCCTATAGAAGTGTGAATGAAAATATACCTTACAGTATGAAATATAAGCGAAGAGGATCTTTCTGCCTCCCTTATAGAAGTGTGAATGAAAATATACCTTACAGTATGAAATATACAAGTGGAGAGAAGAGATGAGTAAGTAGGGACAGACAGCCTCCAAAGAGAACCTTATGGCGCATTTTCCGATATGGGTAACTCCCAAAAAATATCGCCCGCAAAATGACCTTTGCATTAATTAACAACTTAAACTAATTACTAAAGTGCGGCACCTAAGAAAAGATGTAACTAAAAAAGCACTTCTACTTCCGATGACCTTTTCGATTGTTCACATTCACTTGATGTCCCCTTCAAGCACAAATATTCACGAAAATAAAGCTCATTGCTTCAGTACAACAAAGAATTCCACGAATTTCACAGTGCACTTTTTTATAACGAACAACTCACGCCTACAACTAAAAAACAATCATGTGATAGAATTTAAATTATAATGATTTACTACGATAGTTACTTTTTGACTGAAAAGTTACAGATTTCACTTTATAAAATCCACGGAAATTTGCTTACTACCATAAAACATAAAGAAAACGTGCAATTCTGTGCATAATAAAATAAAACAATATCGGAAATTCAATTCACAAAAGCGAATGCTATTTCATTTCACTTCTATTCAGATTTATATGAAAGAGGATAATGAAATAAGAAGAAAGATTTTGTGCTAACAATATTTATAAACTTTTAACATTAGGCACCTTAGGCGCGGAAAAATATTTATAAACTTATTCACAAAACAATTTGCTGCACACGTATATAACTACATCTTTAGCATTCGGATCTGCAAAATATTAGGCGCCTTCCTAATCCATATAGTAATCAACGAATGACAGAAAATGACCCCAAAAAAGGGAGGAGGAGGGAAAGGAGGCACGGAATGAACTGAGAGAATCCTTCATGTATCACTCATTCAATGAAGTTTATTACTCAACGCTTACATCCTACCATCACATCTCAGCTAATATAACCAACTGACCAACCTACTGACCAAGCATTAGGCCATAGTGATGCAAGTTATAGGCGTGTTAAGTGACTAATCGAATTTCACCATTACGAGCCTGGATCGAAACTGCATAGATGGCTATGGCGTCGAGAATAACATGATTATATAAATGGTCATTGAAGTGGCACCTGCCAAACATCGTTTCTTCTTACAGCACCACACCAGCAACATCCCCTACGTAGCATCGAGCATTCCAATCGAAATCACATATCATCTGCGTTCATTACCATCTCCTCTAAGTAAGCATTCACTAATAAGCTCTCATCGAATATGTTAATTGAATCTATTAAATTAAAAATTTTATTTTGCTGAAAAGTTGTAGGAAATTGCTTAGATATTTCAAAAATCTTTTGCCAAACGAACTAAAAATGACCAATTTAATATTATTATGACCAGAAATGTTCGATAAAATGCGAGAGAATATATTATTCAAATCATAGTGACGAGCAAAACGGGATGCAAAAATGAAATATGGGCGAGCGATAACTTGGCCTTGATGTAATTGCAACATGATTGTTAAGGCGAATCCGCATATTACATTTTATTTAAAACCAAGACTTGTAGGATTTATCTTAATTTCTCAACATATAAAATTTCAACTCTCCATTGCACTCACTTAAATAAATTCCCAACAAATTTTTCATCCCGAAAATCGGATTGAAAATTAAAGAAAAAGAAAAAAAATGGAATAAAGTTGAATATAATTAAAGGAGCTATTCGATATATATTGCAGTGATAACGAGGGTGCTTTCTAATGATATCTAGAGATCACATAAAACACTAATCTAGAGGTGAAAAGACAGAGACTTCGCCTCTTTACCCATTATTTCTACTCTGTGAAGGTGAAAAAATAACCTCTTATATATCAAATATAAGCCTCCATACTTCTTTAGACTTCATCTCGTTCCCTATTAGAAGCTAAAATCCCTGCAATCAACTAACCGAAAAAAACTGCAATATAACCTTTGATAAAAGAGACAAACATTCATCTACCTATCTCGTCAAAATATCTAATAAATCAAGGTACAGAAAAATACGAAAAAGGAAATTAATAAAAAGTGAATCATGAGGACAACACCACTCTATTGGACAACAAAGAATGCTAAGTTTTAGGTAAGATTTTAAAAAAAGAACACAAAAAAATTAGGTGGGATTATATTTATAACAGCACAGATGGTCACCCAAATAAGTCATACATCGTTCGATGAAGAACGTTTACTCTCGTCAAGATCGTCTAGTTGACAACGACGTTCCTATTATTCTGTCATTACCTGGCAGGGTTACATCCGGTTTATGCAACAAGGTCACCTGGACACTTGAGCAAATATCACCTCAAAAAACACAACCATAAAAAGTGAACAGCAAAAAAAGTGACATCTAATATGTGCGCGTATGGGTCAGATGGTTCCGCCGTCGACTCACTCCTCCCACCTGTCCATTTATGCCCTATAGCATAACTCATTATGCTTCGCTTGACCTCACTCCTTTCACGTCACGCATTATTGTTTACCGTGTATCTGTTCACAATATCCAAACAATGCCCACCTATTTAACCTAAATATTAGCTAAAATACCTTGCTGCCCCCCCTCCCCCCTATAAAAAAATCCCTTGCCCCAACAACATATTGCACCTATCACTCGGCATTGGACCACTTACAAAACCTACACTGTGAATACAAAGTAGCCACAGCATACATATAAATATACTAGCTGCAGTATAAACATACATATAACTACCGTTACATGTAAGTGATAATAAAATGTGCCACCTAGCTAGTGCAAAAATATTTAATTATTCACATTCTTTCCGAGAGTATAGAAATAAAAAAAAATTCCACACCTGTATGGGCATTTTTCCAGTTCTCTACCCAAAAAATTTGCAAGGCGATGAAATGAAAAGAAAATCTCCTAATGCATCCTAGAGCAAAACTTCCTATGACCGACTAGTAAAATGAAAAAAATCGCATCGCAATTGCTACATTCCAAATGAATGATAGACAATAGCGCATTGCACCATAAATCATGTATATTTTACGATACCTAGCAACTGTTAAAATATTGTCACTACTGTCTAAGTGGCGAGTAATTCCATGCATCCTAATCAATTTTTTCTCATTATGGAATCTCTCTTTTATCAATTAATAACTGCCTTTTCACAGAGTTGATATAAATAAAATTCGATACCCACCTCCTCTCTCCTCCCTTATAAGTTGTTCCTCATGCAAAACTAGACTATTAATATGAGTTTTCTGTTCATCATCACTCACCAGTTGCGAGTACTGACCAATTACCACTACTAACTTGCAAGCCTATGCTGAAGTTCGATAGATGTCAACAATCAGCATTGTTTACTAGCAGAAAACAAAGCAAAGGAACCGCATACTAGAAGATAAAAGTGGATTTCTTCGCCAAAGCAAAAACACAACCGAATGCACCTGTTGTCGTTGTAAATAGGAAACTACTGACCACAACAACAACATAAAAACGAGACCACCTAACGAGACGGCCATCGACCTAGCCGTCGGCTGTTTATCGTCACTCCATTTAACGATAATGAGGTTATTTTTATTGAGAGCAACTACAGACGCTAGTCCTCCTGCAGAACCACTTCTGACCCCTTGCTGGATTTGGGCGGAATTGAACCTTTGACATTATGCATTACGCAGAGAAGCTCAACCAATACGCCATTGCGAACATGAAAAACAATAGCAATTTTTCAAATTAGACATTTGATAACCCATGTCAGGAAATGATAATAGAATACAAGAAGGCGCTTTAATAGCAAAACTAAAATTCTTAAAAAAGCCTACATATATCATTCGAAAAAGTAGGAAATAAACTATTTCAATTCATATAACTAACTCATTCCACAACACAGATCAAATTATTAACAATGAATCATCTATCAATCTAATATCGGTATATAATCCCACAAGTGATCAATTACATTCTGGAACTTGAAAAATTATTTATTTACAAAAATTTGAAATATTCCTTTTGGATATTATATCTCACAAAAATTGTGACAAAAAATCAAATCAACTTGATTAAAACATTTCACTTTTATATACTTACATAATCCGAAAAACGAAGTAAGTGAAAATGGAAGCAAAAAGTATGCAATGTGGGAATGCTTTTTTCTTCATATCACCTTTAGCAAAAAATTTACCCGGCAGAAATGGAAAAAAGTGTACGATGAGAAAAAACATTTTCAATTCACAGATCTTCAAACATTTCGAAGGTTAACCTGACGACTGAAAAGGGACTATGGCATCTGGTAGTGTTCTAAAAGATAGGTGGACGAGCAAGACTATAAGAGAGGTGTTTAAGGTAAGAAAAATGGGTAAAGGTAAGGATGGGAGACAGGAAGAAGAGAAGGAAGAGAGAGGGATAGGGAGCAGAAATATTATTTACAAAATCGAATAAGAAGCAAACACTAACAATAGAGAGAAAGAAATTAGAATTTTCATAGCGTCAACGCATTTGATATTTTAAATAAATATAAAATTACTAAAAACAGCTGTTGAATATATAATCATCAAAATTTTATCTTAACATGCAAAAATAATTATAGAAAACAAGTGGCCGCGTTAACAATTATCCGCAAATCGAGTTCGCAATCTTCGAATGCGCAAATAATTCATACCCCCCTTTCTCTCTTATTTATTCACTTTCGTTGTTCGAGTGTACTTCAAATACGGCTTATAACGTTGAGGATTATGTGGCTTTAATAATAAAAAATAAATACTGAACTATTCGCATACCGGGAATATGTTTCGAATAATTTAAAATAAAAAAATAGTGAAAATTTTACGTATTTAAAATATACCTGCATTTTGAAAACCATGAAAATAATATAGAAAAATTATCGTTGAAAAATTTTTTGCATAAATCAAAAGCTCAACTATAATGGTAGCCATATTATAAGCTCTTTAAAATCACTACCGTAAGAAACCTTTACAGTAAACAAGATCGCCCTACTCAATTTGATAATAAATGTAAAATCCCTTTAAAAACACCTGAAAGATTACAAGTGATTCTTAAAGAATCGTATATGTGCACTATGATGTGCTTACCTGTTTTGGTAGACGTTTGAGTAAGGGGTAGTTGCCGACACGCCTTTCCATCACGTACGACCGCAGAGTAGGGTGGACGTACTCGTGGAATAATTGGTTCCATAGGTCGTACAGTTGTTAGATCGGATTCCTCACAGCTATGCAGATCAGTAGTTGTGATGCAGCAATTCGAATCGAATGTTGTTTCCAAACGGCTACTTGTCGTCACGGCTACTGGACTGAAATACTCATACTCGAATATATTTCAATGTAATTCCTCATTTCAAATCCATTAATAAATAACAAAAAATTTAAAAATATTGCAGAATATAGGTTTACAAATCAATAAGGGAGTTTGAAAATCAGTCAATCATACAGCACAAAAAATTTTAAGTAAAAAAATAAAGGTAAAGACAACCCATTTCGATTCACTACAACTTAAAATATTTTATTAAACCTTTTCATCTTAATGCATAAGTGATAAATTCAATTTCCACTATAAGTGAGGAATAAGCTATAATATAAAATAATATAATAAACAAACATTCTAGAATAATGCCAAAGTGTATTTCAAACTTATCGACAAATAATATATTGTAATTCTGAGAATTCATGGGAAAGAAAAAACGAAATTGATCCGTAAAACTCAAATTTTTTCAAAGAAAATTTTCTAAAATTATAGAAAAATTCACTTCTTTTATTTACTTAATAACAATTAATCATTTTAACTAAAAACTCAGTCAAAATTGAGATTATTCCTATTAGAAGACGAATAACTCGACTAAATTCTTTCACCGCAAATATTCATCCAACATAGTCACCTATTATGAATTAGTTCACGATTATTTTTGTTCACAATTCAAGGTGCATTCAGTGAGGCTAACCTACTTACATACTCCAATTCCAGCCTCTCTCCTCTCTCACTCTCTTTTGCAAAAATATGCAAATATTGTTCAACAAACACACCGTCATATTTTTTTTTAAAGGGTTTATTTTAAAATAATTTTCAAGGTTGAAAAAAGAATTTCAAGGCAAATTTTAGGAAAAGATAAAAAAAGATATTTTTTAAAATATTATTACTTCATTTCAATAATTCAGGTGCCAACTGTTACTCGGTAAGTAAAGGTAACAGTAATAATATTCAATCGTTGTCTATAAGATGGTTAATTTCAGGTGTACTATCAGTGCTTTAACGGGTCAGCGGAAGCTGATGTAAGCGATCTAAATCGGAACGCGAGCCGGAAATCGACCCCCTCAAATAATTAACTACCTAATGGATTTTTCCATAAACATAAACCTTAACTAGAGAATTTATGCTATTTATACATAACAACAGCTTACATAATCTCCAATTTCAATTTGATGAAAGCACCACACCGCCTAAAGAAATTTCCCAATACTTTGGGTAATCGGGATCCCCAAATATTGGCCAATATCATTGTAGCTCATAAAGGGGAAATAAAAGGGAGAACGGGGAAAGGAAGGGGCGCTCTGTGGTTCATTTGGGAGGTTTATGGGAAATAAAAAAGACAGTGGGAAAAGAAGAGGGGGCTTCGTGCTTCAACTGAGAGATACAATTCTTATTACTAATAATATCCTATAATAGCTGTGATATGTTAATGTTGACGAAATTTGATTGAACGAAAGCATTTCAGCCGTTCAAATAAGCGATCAACGCTCGCCAATATACAATATATAGAACAGAAAAACCCATCGGCTATTGGCAAATTGCTAAAAATCTGTAATCTATAATATAGAGAAAAAAATAAATCAGAAAGAAAAAAAACAACAACCCCTCTTCCCCCTCCACCTCACCATATTCAAACCTAAAATATCTATTTTTTTCATCCTTAGCTTCATCACAAATAAATGACTACCATATCTCACTAAAAATTTCCAAAAAGAAACAAACATCAATATAAAGCACTTCTTCCGAATATGTGCTTTTATGTAAATTAAAGCGAAAAAAATTGGAGTATGCAATTAAGATGTGCCAATCAACTCACTATTTCAATATTGCTGAACAATTGGATAAATGGAGGCATTTCCAAATGATTCCTCTCCAAAGATATGAATCAGTAATGAAGTATTATATCGATTATCTTTCACGTCAACTATTCCACAAGCTAACCCAGAAACCCCAACCTTCAATAAAGAAGGTATAGCCTAGTTAAGATGGGTGGTCATAACCTTTACACCTTTGTAACTCCAAACAACCTTCATACCTTAGCTAAGCTACACCTTTACAGTTGTAGTATGACCTTAACTGAACAATCATTCTGGATCTCCTCTAATTCACTAAGAATTCAACTCAGTGAGACCGGCAAGCACCTATCCAGTGATTAACTCAGATATGAATCGTCTATGGTCAATGCTGCTACATACGACTGAAAATTAAGCTACTATAAGAATTTCAATAACGTCGAAACGTTAAAATCGCGCGGAAGAACGTAATAGGCAATCGAATTGATCCTCTCAGATCATCTTCAAATAACAGAAAAAAATTTTTTTTCTATGAAAATTATCGATATAATGTGAATTTTATTACATCTATCAAATCAACTGAGCATATAAAAAAATTAATGGGGAAGAAAACGAAAGTGAATAGAAATCTTTTAAATAGCCTCTATAATCGATCTCCGATTGAAGCTATGTGCATGATAATTGGTATGAAAACAAAGTTTAATGGCACCTGGAAAAGAATATTTAATTGGAAATATTACTAGAAAAGTTCTATTAT